>JAHQIW010000415.1:0-202500 GCA_019055375.1 Parelaphostrongylus tenuis
CGTCCTTCCATTGCTTTTTAAATTCGGACCATATCGTCGTGAAAATTTTAAACCTCTAACAAAATCTATCGCGGGCGCATTGACAGATAACCTTACGCCGAAAATGCCCAGCAGAGCATCACGGTACCTTTTTTTTTTTGTTTTTCGTACTCTTTGTTGCTTTGTCACTCTTTTTTTGTTTTTTTCTTATCCTTTACCCTATAGCAGGTCTCTTTATTCAATTTTGAAAACTTCTTCATTTCATTCTATTTACTTATTGTTTTTTTCATTTAATTGATTTACCTTCTTACTTTTTTACTAATTACATTGTATCTCTCCCACTTCTTTTGGTTGTCCTCTGATTTTTTTTTTTTTTTTTTCCGTTTTCTTAGTAAACTCTTTTATCCGAGTCATCCTACTCTTAACATTTTCTGTTTTAAAGATTGGACAGTCACCACTGGGTACTTAATGTCTCATATCCTACATAATTTTGCAACTAACTGTTTTAAATAGGGTATTTTAGTTGTCAACTAGCACCATGGATCTATCCGTCTTTTTGTTATACGGGTCTCACTTTTTTATTTCAAGAACTTCCTCTGAATTTTCTACGATACGTTCAAGTCAACCACTTTCTGTACCCTCACTTCGTCGATTTGAACAAAGCCTTGGGAGATTCATCAAGGATAACTGTGAGCTTTGTCGGTATATGATGGTCGATATAACATTGGTTGCTCTTTCCGGTGGGGGGGGGAGGGTTTTTTTTTATTTTTATCTTTTTTAGATTACATATCGGTCATAATTTGATCCTTTGTCGTTGTAGCTTAAAGGTAATTTGTGTCGATCTCAATATTCCATTTTATATTTTACACTAAAATCCCATTGTTTTTTTAGATATGTTAGTGAGGTTCGTTTACAAGTTTTGCGATTACGTTTGTCTGTTTTATCAATTCTGTGATATTCTTTTCTAACTAGTTTTTTTTTTTATTGTTTTTTTTTGGGGGGGTTTTGTTTTTTTTTTTTTTTGGGTTTTTTATTTATTTGGATTTTATTTTTTCTTTTTTTTTGGAATTTTTGAGGGTTTGTTTTGTTTTTATTACCTTTTTTTAGGTTTTTTTTTTGACTTTTTAGAGATTTTCATATTATCGTCATGCAATTTTTTTACATTTTAAGAGGGGGGGTTTGTGGACCTAATAAGGGTGGTAGTGAAATTGACTTTGGTGCGTTCTACTTAATATAATCTCATCTTTCATTTCGCTTTCGAAACTGTATATATTCTTTCTGTTTTTTTTTTTGGATATCTTTTTACTCTTTAATATCTCACCTAATTTTTGCTGTCTTTTTTTTTACGTTGGAATGTTGAGTGTATCTTTTTCTTGTTTTTGTTTCTGGGATATTGCCTGTTGATTATTTTTAGATTTTGTTTCTTTTCTTTATTACTATTAATCTATAAATTTTTACTCTAAAATATATTTATCATTGTTTTTTTGGATTGTGCAACGTATGTGTGATATAATTTCCTTTGGGGGGGGGGGGGGGGCCTTGTGTTATTTTTTTTCTTGGTTTTTGAGAAGGGAAGGGGGAGGAGTTGGGGGGGGTTAAAAAAAAAAAAAAATCTTTTTTTTCCTGGACTCCCGCTGCCAAACTTAACGAACCCATTTCCCTCATTTTCTCCCTTCCATCATATCTAGTTCTTTCAATCACCAACTTCTGCACCTACCTCAACGCAACGCCCCCTAGCTCGTTGATGCCGGAGGAAACGAGCGGCTTTGGGAACGTTTAAGAGCATCGAAGATGTAGTGAAGAGGACAAAGAACATCCGACTCCGTGTCACACCTTTTCGACTCGACAATTATCCCTGCCCTGACGTATGCAGCAGAAACCTGGTCGCTACGTAAGCAGGATGAAAGATCACTTGCCGTTATCGAACGCGCAGTCGAAAGGTCGATGCTAGGAGTATCCCGTATCTCGCAATGAGAGAAAGGATCCAAATCTCCGACCTACGTCAACGATCGAAAATTAGAGACGCCGTTCTACTCGCCAGAATATCGAAAATAAGGTGGGCCGGACACGTGATGCGCTTCAAAGGCAACCGATGGACGAGAGCCGTTACCGACTGGATTCCTCGGGACGTCAAGCGCTCTAAAGGAAGACCACTGACCCGTTGGTCCAATATCTTCACAAAATCGATAGAAAAAAGATATGATGCTCAGCGAATCCCTAGAGCGAGGAGGACCCACTGGGCTACTCTTGCACGAGATAGAAAAAAATGGAAGAGTTGCTGGTACCCGCTCGAGTCACTCGACGATCAACGGGAAGACAGGTGATACAGGTGGTATATATATATATATATATATATATATATATATGTTTTAAGTTACGTATGTATATCGGCATACCTGGCCTTTACAATGACTCGTGGTGGCTTCCCCCCGTTCTGAGTCAGTGCTGCTTATCTTTTTAGAAATGTTTACGACCAGTCCGGTACCAGTCTACCGACTCCTGAGGTATGGATGGCTTGATAAGCCATGAGCGTGATATCGCATTATCAATTTTGTGTGCGAAACAGAGAGCCTCTAACCACTGCACTGCACGAACTTATATATTATATATTTATTTGTATCGCTGTATAAAATTTCCGACACTCTCGAACAGCATGAGATTGATGAGTAGAAAAGTTTTGGCAAGGTTGTAGGTCCTTTCAAAAAACATGAAAAAAATACATATTTGGAGACACCCATGTCACCCAACATGACTAGTTCAAAAGCAATTCATGACTTTGAATGAGAACATGACATGACATGAGTGGGCACATCGTAACATTGACTATTAGAATCTGCGCAAGTTTTCATAAATACTCACATTCACTCTTCCCAAAAAGAGGGGATGCTGCTGTTCCAAATCAGAGAATTCGTTAAGATCCTTATGTTTTAAAGTTTTTTGATCACCAAAAAATTATCCTAAAAATAGGCATCCAAGTGCTTGAAAAATTTGTACTGAGTTGACTAAATTTTGATGATTACGTTGAATCGGCAAGAGTCGGTAGCACAAGTCGTTCAATTTATGCGATGCTAGTTGGGCAAAGTACGACCGAGCGTTGTCGTTCGAAGGATTGAACCTTCTATCCTACACTGATATCTGAAAACTTCTCCATTAATTTTAATTAATTCAGTAATTCTATGCGTTAATGAAGTTTTTTCTATTGTGTTTGTTCCAACACACATACTTTTAGACGTTTGCAGCGACGCCTAAAATGTCAGCGCTGATGATCGTCAACGGTGGCATTGAGATGCCAACGATCTGTGGACGTATTTTGTTGGTGATATTCGTATTTTTATTCTGTCAGTCGATTATTATTCCGCCAACTATGTTTGTCTTTCGATATCTCCAAATATGTAGGTGGTGTGCACGACAGTGGTTGATAGAATTAGTAGTGAGATACTTATGGTCAAGTGAATCACGAATCATCAGTCAGTTCAGTTCTTATTCTATGTCTTAATGCTTTGCACGCAAACGTGCAAATGCTTCAAAAATCCTCCATCAGAGGAATAACTTTATTACTTAATCAACTCCCATTGCTCAATATATCACATCTATGATGTTGGGTTTTACTGCTGTCAACCATTCTGAGCGGAAGCTCCAACTGTACATGCACTGCGATTAGTTTTTCACTTGTGGATCACTTTTGCGAAGCACCAAGGCAATTGAGCTACTATGGCCAGATCATCACGAAAAAAATCGTCCGTCTCTGTCAATGAATCAAAATTTTGTCTTCCATTTCAAAATGGGTGAATTCCAAACCCACATGCATTGCTTCAGATAGTGTACTTAACAAAAAGGTGAAAATGCATATGTGTGAGCAACTTTAACAGGGGACTGAATCTATTGGAACGCCCATTTCACTCTTTATTGCGATTTATCATGTCTTCATGGAATATCGGATCATTGCTAGCCTGACAAGTTTTGATGGATCCTCGCCTTGCATTCAAACTTGACTTCAACGGCGAAACTATGATAAGGTTGTGGAGGTGTTTCAACGAGTATTTCCTTCCTACTTCAAGTATTGAATGGCATCTTCCAGTAAAATTCAAGTTGTAGCGCAAATTCTAATCGCGCCGCTGATTAAACAGATCTTTCCATATATGCTGCACCTTTATCACTTACCCTTCAATTGATTGTCGAGTGACTCGATTAGGTACGAGTGTAACTTCCATTTTCCCCTATCGCGCACAAGAGTAGCCCATTGGATGCCTCTCTCTATCGAAATTTGTAGAGCATCGGATCTTTCATCTAAATCTTTCGTAAAGTAATCCAAGTAATAAGTAATCGTAAAGCAATCTAAAGTAAAGTAAACCACTGAGTCGATGGCATCTTTGTGGTGCGCTTAACATTCTGTATAATCCAGTTGTAACGGTACACGTCCATCGGCTGCCGTTAGAACGCACTATGTGTCCGGTCCATATTTATTGCTGTCTTTAGCATTTCGATACCCAACAAAAAGATTGACCTTCAACTAATTCTAACGACAATGATGTTTATGAGGAACGGATGGGTTTTGAATGCGCCATTCACGCTCAACGGAATGAACATTCCGAATGCTCCAATTACCTCTATCTAAGTCGTGAAATCGACATGAAGAACGACTTAGCTCCAGCTTTGAGCAGAAGGAAGGCGAGCGGTTTATGAAACATATAAAAGCACCAAGGATGTAGTGAGAAGGACAAAGAACATTCGGCTCCGTGACCACCTTTTTGATTTGGCGATTATCCCTGTCTCAACGTATGCAGCAGAAGCCGGCTCGCTGGTGAGAGATCTTTTGGCGTTATTGAACGCGCAGTCGAAAGTCGACGCTAGGAGTATTTCGTAACTCGAAAATATGAGAAAGGATCTGAAAATTTTGACTTACGTCAACAGTCGAGGATCAAAGACGCCGTTCTATAATCCAGGACACTGAAAATAAGGTGGGCCAGACACCTGATGTGCTTCAACGGTAACCGATGGAAGAGAGCCGTTATCGACTGGATACCTCGTGATGTCAAGCGCCTCTACAGAAAGACTACTGACCCATTTGTTCGATTTCGCGAAAAGCATAAAAAGATGTGAAGCTTAACAAATCTCTCGGGCTAGGAGAACCCACTGGGCTACTCTTACACGTGAAAGAAAGAGCGGAAGTATTGCTGGTACCCGCTCGAGTCACCCGATGATCAACGGGAAGGCAGGTGATACAGGTGATGTGTCCGACCCACCTTCCGTCCTGGATACCGTGACATGTAGAACGGGATCTTTGATTTTTGATGGTGACTTGAGTCAGAAGCACGTACCTTATTTCTCATCTTTTTTTGCAAGATACAACTTACTTTTAGCATCGATCTTTTGATTGCACGTTAACGCAATGTTACCTTCAATCCCTCTGCGTAGCGGTCATCTTTCTGATGTAAAGCTAAATTGTTCATTGTACTTTTTGAGATTTAGTAGATTAGTAAAAGGCCTAGGCTTCCGCAAGAATTGACGATTTAGGCCAACATTCTTACTTCCATATTAATATTAGGTATAACAGAATGATATCAATAGTATGGCCTAGATAGTGGAACTGTCGACTATCAATTTTCACCACGTTGTACCTCCCTAGTGCTTGCATGACGTTCTGGAGGATGGTAAAAACCTGATGAGACAGTATCGGCCTGCTGAACTCCTTTACTTGCATTTTCGGTATTATCGTGATGTCGGGTTGTCCCATTATTAGCTAACGCATTTAGGCACTTTTTAAGTCAGTTGCTTTGTACAGAAAAATCAGTTAATCAACAAATGTAATTGCCATCAGAATCAATGACATACAACCATGTATTGGGCAAATATCAGATGCCTTCCTCCCAAAATAGCCGATGCTGGCGATCCATAGAAGTCGGCGAGGTCACTTTTGAGCCAGTCGTAATTTGAATTTTCCTTCATACAAATGCTGCTTCAAGGCGCAAAAGAGATGATTATTCGACGAAGCAATACGGTGGATGTGGTACCGTGGCCTAATCCAGTTTCTCCAACATGAGGAGAGTGACCTTGCGATTCTAGGTCGAGAGTCATTCTGGAGGAGGGCGACACCGAGCCGTTTCGGTATTGGACACAGTTGGGCTGTTAGTTATTGTAAGCTCATAACAGCCAAAAATTCTTCTACTTGATTGCTTTTAGGGGTATGATGAACGCTGTGTCACAGAAAGAGTGGACGGCAGACGGAGCTTCACTACTGCAGCGATTACCATGCGTTCATGAATAGGGTGGGAAGCGGGCTCATCTCTCACCCGAAGTTCAAAGTTTTGCATATTACTCGACATTACTCCATAACCAGTGTGTCGATCTCATAAGTGATTGAGCGGAAAATGTCTAGCGGGTGGATTATGAAAGTCTAGCCAAATTTTCAATACTGACTATCGATGTTGAACATAATTTTCAATACTGGCTTACAACGTTGTCGGCATAAGCAATCAAAAACGCACATTGTGACAACGATCGGCTGTGAATGGTTGATCAATTAGGTTCTGAAGTTAATCTTTTGAAACGTTGGCAGATTAAATTTATCATACCGAACCAGCGTCAGCATCCAAGAAAATGTTGTTTCTGATAAGGTTTTTTTCAATGCCGCTGGTCACCATTTTAAGATTGTGTAAACATCTTGTGAATTTGAATAATGGATGTGTCAAGCTATAGTTGACTTTACGTCAAAATAGTCAAATGTCGCATATGGTTGACGTTGCGTCAAATTACTGTTATGTTCCATAGTGCATATTTGACTACAAATTACTGGCTTGGCCAATAATTTAATAATTTAGTTGCTTCATAGTCATTGTGAGTTAATAGATAATTATTCAGTATGGGCTGTTTAGGAAATGCACTCTCCAGCAGTCGTTCCGTTGGCTGAAATATTTTTTTATGGGGTCGTTTCTGTTTTCGACGGCTGTGTGCGGAATGATCTGCTTTGCAGCTTGGCCGACAGCATTGGATCTGGAGATTTTTTCAAAAATTGCGTACGAGATAAACGTCGCCAGGGATACTACTTTCCTAGTAGCAACATTAAAAGTAATTGCACTTCATTCATAGTTTTAAATGTTCAAGGTGACAATCGATCTTCTAGCATATCATTTCATACGATGAGAATAATTCAATTGAACAGATTGAAGATAAGGAAAAGTAAGGAATAAAAGTAGTAAAGGTCATACGTTGTAATGGGCTATTCGGATAATCAAGTATATTTTCAAGTAATTTTACAAAGTGCAGTCAGAGTTTTGAAGAAGACGAAGCCGCCAAAACGTGATTCATTGAACTGCTACTAGTAAGTATACGTATACCTTGTTCAAGCTTGCAGGGGCAGGCCATGCAATTGACAAGCTACGAACACTAAGAAAAATCTCAGTCTTTTCGACAGAAAACAAATTTAGAAAAACTGGCACACAGCTTCTTTCTGCAATTATTGTTAAGGGCTGTTTTTTAGAAGTCTGCAGGTGGCATGATTTGAAAAAACAGTGGCTTTCTGAATTACTTTTGTTACACCTTGTAGGAGAGATTGCTCTCAATAGACGATTTCAGAAGGGTGGTGAGGCTTTTGACAAGCTGCAAACAATTATGCTACTTACCGGTATAATCTGTGTGATTGTGATGATGATCGTGACCATGAGTGTGATGATTTTCTGCTCAACAAGAATAATTTACGCCGCCATGAAAGAGGCGTCCGTCAATACTCGCCAAACACAGTTGCAGTTATATAAGACACTTGTTGCACAAGTATGTTTAGCTCATCATTTTATAGTTCATTTTGAGCTTAAGTAGAAAAACAAGCAAGTCGTCCAGAATTATGGGGTTATTGTAAAATGTCGTATATATTTATAGCCAGTATGCGCTTGTTTTTTGTTAAACGGCGACAGATGAATAATTGGCCCTATTTGCTGGACATGAATTTTTTATAGGATTGTTAAGAATTATTTGAAAGCTCAAATTCCTGACTAGCACCGTACATGGACGTTTTCCGAGAAGACCTATTCACAACGCTGTAGCGTCTAGAATAAGATCATGTTTCACACCCGCCGTACGCCTTCATTTTTATCACACGTATAACTCACTGGAAGCACAAAAAGCATGTGAACGTGTAGAGAAAATCTCGTGGCATCTGCGTCAATTCTTTTTTCTGTGGTTATCTTTGGACCGAAAAGAAATTCCCTTAAATAACAAGTTACACACGTCTAACCCGCCGGGTGGTCTATCGATCGAACCGTCCCACGCCCGTAATTTGATCCATGACCAAGTCGCTGAATATGTGAAACTTGATCTTATTTTACCTTCTACACTGAAGTGAAACGGTTAATCCAGAAATAAGCACAGCGCTGGAATTATTGATACTTATGCTCCCAATGATTACTGATGGTCTGAAGGAAGAGCTCTGTCCAACGACGTGTAAAACACAATTTTTTCTTTTATCTAAAATTCTATCAAAAGAACTTCATCAAAAGCAAACACATTTTTGAGCTCTTCGAGACTTGTGCTATTGAAAGAGTTTTGGTTCTTTAAGAAAGAAGTTTTGTGCAGCGAAATATAAACAAGACAAGAGAAAAGCGCGCATTGTGTGGCACATGATTTTATTTTGGATTTTACAGTGTTATAGAAAGGTGTTTTGAAAATCCGCCTGCGTAAGGTGTTGGCCAGAAACGTGAGCTTTCGTATGATTACTAAGACTTCTATGAAAAATTCTTGTCCAGAAAATGATGGTCGGATATTCATTTGCTGCCGATTAACAGAAAAGTACCCAGTAAACATCACAAAATGGGACTGTATGTATACAGCTTGTGCAATGACTATGCCATAGCTTTTCAATAACGGTTCCATCATTTCGTACCCAGTACTGCAATAATCAAGCAAGTTTGTAGGAAAAGAGGATTAAGTTTGCTTAAGGCCCAGTTTTCTACACCATTTCGCATCACGGTTTTTTGCCTTTTCCAGTTCTTAAAGTACCTTGTTTCATTTCATCCATACTCCACGCAGGTCCTCGCACGGATTCTTCATGGCGCCCACGTATCAATCAAAAGCCTTGTTTTTTCCATTAATTCCTTTGAATCTGATGAGATCTATTCCTCGTGAAATTATGGGGTCGTTTTGAAGCGCCCTCAAATCTCCATACAGACAGTCATTAGCTTTTGTGGGCTGAGTAGATCGTTCAAAGGAAAAGTGTGGCAGTGAGTCCACAACGACGAAATGGTGAGGAAATACTGGGCCCATAGGTGGTTGAGCTTAAACTTTTTACATATTTCGCTGATAATCACGTTAATTATGCAAGTGGTAGCAAAACTTGCACGTCTTTATTTCGCGATAAAGCTGCTCAGCATACTGCCTTATCTTGAGAGGAACAAAGATGATCATAAGAGAAGTTCAGCCTCCGCTTACTTCTTCAGAAACAATGTAGTCAGAGTCGCTCATTATAATCGTTTTTTGTGGCTCACGATTACACTTTGGTGATTACCCTTGCGGAGATTTGAGCATATGTGCTCTGCTTGGCATAATCTTCAGATAATCCATAGGATTTCCAAAGCGGCTTCGATGTTAAGCACTAATTTGGATATGCGACATCACCTCAAGTTGAAGTATTTGAAAGACTTGTGTCAAATAAGGATGCCATCCACATATTAGTAACATTTACTGAATGAACAACTCCAGGAGGAGCAGAAGCAAATATGAACATTGTTGATCCACATTCAAACCATTGTAGTGGTTACAAGTGATGTTGCGTTTTTCAGTTCTTGATGTTTTCGATATTTTAAAAATTGTTGAAGGTAAGGGAAATCGCCAAATTAGAGTTTATACATGAAACAAATCTCAAGCATATATGTTACAGAACATGTAATTTTGATCAGAAAAGTCGAATATCCAGTTATCTTAATTTTTACCGAAACTTATTTGAGCCTGATGGTGTTTTTTAGCACATCAAGTATTTCTCGTTGCAGTCCGTCTCGCCGTTCATACTGCTACACTTGCCCTTCTACATTTCAATTTTGGCACCATTATTTGAAGGACGAACTGGCGAAGCTTCAAATTACTTTCCGTTTCTGTTTGCATGGTGTCCTGTTGTTAATCCACTTCTTGTTTTGTTCCTTGTAAGAGAATATCGAAAGTTTATCCTACATTTCTTCAAAAAGAAAGCTTTTGCTTCTACAAAAGTGATAAATTAGTGATTGTTTATGTGTACACACTAAATTTTTACCGCCTTTTTGTAACACAAACATTTTAATGCATAAATAATTATATGGTATATTTCTGAATGTCATATGAACCCTGATACTTTTCTCCCTTCACTTGTATGTCGTTCGATTGCCTTCTTTAGATGCGCGAAGCGATTAGTATAAATGAATCTATTACTTTCATTGATAATGGCATCTTGAATGGTGGCTGCAAGTTCTCACTTTCCGCAAAGAGTTTATCGCGGGTTGCAGCTGTTTGGAGGCTTCTTGTTAACCTGCGACTAGGATTCTTTCACGGCGTCAACAAATTTGGTTGTGATGAAACGTGAGTCGATCTTCTATCCATTTACGTGTCTCTATTCGTAGCATCGGTGAGTTGATTTAAGGCATATTTGGTCTATAGATTCACTTTCAGGGTCGATTTATTGAGTCTTTGGTGCTATGGGGGAAGGGGAAAGGGAGTTAGCTCAACCTGTGACACGAGATGGGATCAACGATTACGTGTAAGCCAGGTCACCTTCAAGCGCTGCAATGTACTCGCCTTTTCAGTGCTTAGTAGGAGTGAGATTATTATAAGTTAAGCTCAAGTCCTAAATAAGTATTATTTACCACTTTTTGCCGACTTGATGCACCTGCCTTAAATGACTACGTAAAAGAATGTCAGGGCGCCTAGCTAAAGGTACTAGGGTATGGGCAATTGATGACCTCTTGTGGTTATGTAACAAAGATGTGAATTGTACTGAGGCTCTGAAAAACCAGTCGGCTAAATAGGCAGAACTTTTACCTGAGGCACTACCATAATGGCAATGAAAAGTTGAGAACAGAACGGTGTTCATCAAAATGATGAGTAGTGAGTCTTTCTTCGCTCAGTGAGAAAGGTGGCAACCTAGAGAGCCATCACTACGGATTTATGGACTTCTCATTCAACTGGCCTTTATCCTGCTAATTTTGATAAGGTTTAATTGGCCTAATTTTCTTTGCAAAATCTATAAACATTAGTGTCATCAATTTTTACGTTCTTAGTCAACTATTGATGTCTCGTTGAGTAATTAAAAGTTTAAAATTTTTTCATTCATTATAGCTAGATAATGATACTCGGTGTCGTGTGGCGATGTGGAACGAGTTATATCAGTGTTGAAATTAACTGAGAATAATAACTATTCACCTCAAAGAGCTACGAGTTTCTGTCCTTGCTTTAAGAGAAAGCGCAATAAGAAGTGTGATCTCAGAGATTTAACATCACCTAAGTTTACTGAAGAGGTCTCACTCTTAACAGTGAGCAACTGAAAAATTAGGAAACGTGGCTGACAGAAAAACACAGAAAGGTGCAAAAAAGCACGTGAGTGCGCAGAAGGGGTAGCCGCACGATCGCACTTCACTTGAGATATCGAGTTTTGCTTTTTCGGCACTCTTAGTTACATTCTAACTGGACGTTTCTGCCACTACGGACCAGACTTGTTAGATATTCTGCATGACGGAAAAAACAGTTCATACGGATATTTTTATTCCAGTAGTTATGTTGCCTTATATTCAAAGCTTCAAGTACAAATTAGGAATCACTATTGTTTTATTTAGTTTATCGTACCAGGCAGTGTACTAAAGAATGTTCAACCAATGCTGATATTTCTCAATGCTTGTAAGGTGAATTGTGTAAAGTTATATTTGTTACTCAAATGGTGATGTGTTACATCATGAGGCTTCAATGCTCCCAATACTATGATAATACAAAGTATAAACATAAGTGTAAGCCATAGAATAGAAATACAAACTTTCTTTCGCTGTAATAATGCACAATCACAAATTTGTTTCGATTCGAAATAGGTCACCGATGGGAGACTATAGCGATAAACGGATATCATATTCGTTGAAGGCATCGGTCGCCATTTTACTCGCCGCACTTCATGTGATGACTTCAGATGATTTTCTAGTGTTCTAACTGAGATCACCGTGAACTAAAAGAAGAAAATGTGATGGAGAAAAAAAACTGAGTGCGCTCACCTGTTGTATTTATGAATAATAGGTTGAGGAGAAAGTTGCGTAACACCCGCGAAAAATTCGAATTTTATGTTCAATTCACACGGTATCGGTTATTGAAAATTCAGGGGAATATCTCAGGAATATTTCCACAAGAAACTCTACTGCGAGCAGCTGGACTGAATCTACGATGCAATGTAGGAAAACTACCCGACAATGATTCTTTGAAAGCGCGCTGTTTCAGAAAGACAATGCCCAATCTCACACAGCAAAGAAGACTAAGGAAAAGCTTAATGATATGGAGGGATTCGAGGTCTTGCCGCACCGAGTATACAGCCCAGGCCGCGCCGTCCGATAACGGCCTTTTCGCTCAATAGAACATTTCTTACTTGGACGCCGATTCAAGGAATTTGATTGAGTTGCAGAGGCATGTCAAGAGTTTTTGATTCAAAGCCCAAGGAATGGTGTTTCGAGCAAATGCGATTTGAATTTTCAGCAGGTGCAAAGCGCTTTTTCTTCAACCTAATAGATAGCGTAAAATCTCATAATTATCTTAATGACCATTGTAAATCTAGCCATTACTAGCACATAATCGTATTCGGTCAAAGAAGTCGAATTGAATAAAAGTTGCTGCACATATTGAGCCTTTCTTTGCTGTTTTCATCAAACACCTCACCGGTGTTTTATGTGTTTCGTTAAATTAGAAATCAGTAGTGCAGTTGTAGATCGATGTACAACATGTGTATGGCCACAGTTTGCCTTCACCGGGCTAAACCAAGCCTCCAAACTGTTGTAGGCCAAAAGAATGATATTTGGCATGTCTGAGAAATTTATTTATCCACGGAGCCAAGCATCTCCAAACATCTAAAGACACTCAAGCATGGTTATCCCAAAAATCTATCGAGAACTGATTGGACCATTCATAATGATCAATTCCTCAAACAATAGCCGAATTCATATGCAAATCCGAGAGCTTTCGTGGATGATGATGCGAGGAACGAGTAAAGTGGATATTTCATAAGTAAATAATGATATTCCCAGTAAAGTTTAACTTAAGCTAAAAAATCAGCACCTTATTAATATTGTGGTTCTTTATCCAGATAAAATATTGGTTTTCTTGACGTGGGGAAATTTTCCAGAAATATTCGAAGAAGGTGTAGATTCCTTTCGCCAAGTGAGGCAATGAACAGATCTGCTTGCGCACCGACCGGTTGCTCGTAAATCTAGAACTAATTCTCAAAAAAAAGGCTAAAACATCTGACAGTAACAGTAATGTGAAATTTCGAGAAACTCAAAAGAATGATAAGTGCATCCTCAAAAATGTAATGATAAGTCTTAGGAGAGACACTTTTTATTCAACAAAAGGGGCTGTCAGTACACGTTTATTTTGTAGAAAATAGTACATTAGAGGTCGGTTAAAAGGGCAAACTTCTCGGCAGTTTTTGCCTCCGTCAGAGCTTGAAAGAGCCAAGCTGACGTGCAGTCCTCTTACATGAACACTTTTCGCAACGAAATAAGATGAAACTTTAAAAGAACCGTAGAAGTTGAAACGTACAAGAAAGAAAGTCTTTGTTAGATATTCACCGTATTGTGTCGTTTACTAGTCCACTAGTTAATATGAAGACCATCCGTACCGAGCATTACATGTTCGATTAATGTGTTTGTCTCGGATCCACAAATCGATAAAGCAGTACTGGTCTATATGTTGACTAGTCGACTAGTAAACAACACAGTACGGTGAGTATTTGATAAGAGCTGACTACTATAAGATTTACCTTCTACGTTTTCGTTTAGGCTTCATCTTATTTAGTTGTGAAACTGTTCATCTATGTGGATTGCACGTCAGTTTGGCTCTTTCAGCTCGACACTGCCGAAAGGTTAGCCACTGATACGACCTCTATTGTGCTATTTTCTATAAAACATGTGTAATAGGAACCTCGTACATGGTGAATAAAACAAAGTGACGGAATTATCAAATCAATGCCGAGGTTAATCGATAATTGGTCTTGTGAACTACTTCTTAGGCGAGAGTTTAAGAAGTCATCGACTTCGAAAAATGTGGTAGCTCAAAAATGGAAAGCTCAAAAAAACTTTGTACAAACTCCAAACTTTTGTGGTCTAATTCGATAAAATCAGCACACCTTGACAGCATCTTTTAAGCTTTTCATGAATTCTATTATGGAGCTCGTTGGTTCTGGATACATTTCGGCCTTTTGACCTCATCAGTAGCACGGTGCCTTTAGGTTCACCCAATCCCTTGTACGGTAGTATACACCCACATATGAAGGAATCGACGCTGAATTAGTTACACTACCTGTAGTGTGAAAAGATCACTCCGCATTGCAGTGATCATCGATCGATTGATCATGGCTGATAAATTGAATAATATCTATATATTCGACTGTTTTTCAAGACCTTGCTCAAAATCTAACACAAAGTGGCAACATCTTCTGAGCGTTTCATGTGGTCTGTTATGAAGCTGAAGCTTATCACTTCTAGTCGGACATCTCGGCCTTTTGACCTATATATGTAGCACAGTGCCTTTCGGTTCAACCAATCTCTTGTAGGTGAGTATATCCCTACATGGCAGAAATTAAAATACCTTCAAGAGACAATCACAGGTACCGTGAATGAAAAAGGTCGATGACATCGGTTGAACGCGATTGACTGAAAACAAAAAAGTATTGCTTTGAAAGCTTTTTTTCAAAAGTCGTCTGGTCAGTCATTCACCAAATTCATTTTAAAAGCCTCATTGAATAAGACTAACAAAAGTTCACTAAACCAAGAACCTTATTCTATTATACAAACTTAGAAAAAGAATCAGTCGTTCATCTAAGCCCTCCAACAACTAATTTGAAGATTAGTGAACTGAACCAATGAACATGAAAGAGCACGCAGCATAGAAGACTAATGGATAAGGCGTTCACCTATAATCAATCTCGGAAAGACATGCCTTGCAAATGATTTCATCAGTAGCTTCGGCGTTACAGTCGACTTAATACCTGGCCTTACGATGACTTGCAGTACCTTACTGATGTATCAAGCTAGTGCACCCATCCTCTCAGACATGTGTGGCGCTAATTTGCTGGCTTCAAATGGATGAAGACTTCGTGAGTCTGGAATGAGGGATCGGCTCAATGATCACAAGCTTTCAGGCCGCCTCTAACCACTTCTCACGCAAGTCGTCCATGGTGCTAGCGTAGTCTCCAAAAATTTATAGTTTTCGCCGCTATTTCATCAAATTGCTGCTCTTTTACGATGCTTTTTTCCTTTTATTATGCAGTCGTTCATTATAATCAGTTCATCGTACTGTCGCCTCATTTTAGTTCATTTTAGCACAGCTGTCTTTATCACAGTCGCATCTCGTTACATACAGTTCTTATCCTTATAGTAGAGAAGCAATCGTACACCTCTATGACCCTGCCGTTTCATCACTTCGTAATATTATTGTATAAGGAGCGCATGTGGCGCAGTAATTAGAGGTGCTCTGCGTCGCATACAGAGTAGATGGTGCAATCTCGCGCTTATAGCTCACCAAGCCATCCATCCCTCTGGGGCCGGTAAATTGGTACCGCGTTGGTCGCAGACTTATCTGGGAGGATAAGCAGCACTGATTCGATACAGCGCGGGTCAGTCATTGTAAACACCAGATATTCATTCAATCACCTCGAGCGAAGTTGAAAATTAAGACGAATGCATGGCGCATCCCTCGGAGATTGATCAACGCTGAAAGCTCTATGCTCTATTCTTTCATTATTGCATATATGTTTGGATACTTGAACGGCTCGTCTTCATGAACTGTGTGGATCCAGCACATATTCCATTCGTCTCTTTTTCTCGCGATTATCGTCCATGGTGGAATTTGATTCGAACATGGTTGATAGCGCCAGTTTCACACCGTGATCAACAATATATCTGCAGGTAAGAATACAGCTGAATAATTTTTCAAACGAGGACGTCCTGAAAAGGTGGGTAGGGGATCGTCTTCGAGGACGGGTGTATTTCTTGGAGTCCACTCCACAATCCGTTTCCTCCATCTGTCGTCTGATCTTCTTACTATATGGCCGCTCCATCTGTGTTTCGCTATTGATGTATATTCTTCTGAGTCGTGATGATGTCATAGCTTTCGGAGATTTCGGCGTACATGAAATATCTTGTCTTTCCTGTTACGCTGCAATCATACAGTATTTCGAGAAAATAAGCACAGCTTCGGATCACCGAAACTAAAGCCATCAAAGCTATTGAATGGTTGCTTTAAAGTTGAGAAATGAGCTCTGTCCTGCGAGAAATGTGCGTGTGTGAAACACAAACCTTTTTTTGCAACAGCGTTATAAAGACTAAGAAACAGCTACGTACGCAGTAGTCAGAGATTCAAGCTTTCTAATGATTACTAACTCTCCTATGATGATATTTTGCCCAGCAAAAGAAGTCGTATCTTCATTCGTAGCCAGAGAACAGGAAAGAACCAATTTTGAAGTGTTTGTGCATACTGTCGAATTTGTTATAGGTTGTATGCAGCCTATAGGTACAAAGTACTGTGAACTGCTCATCGTAGGTGCTGTCAATCGGAAAATCATCTTATTTGACCGCCGATTGCGGTGTTATGACGTTCAAATAAACCCAGTGATGTAGAGTGGTGTGCAAAAACGTTTGCGTAAGCCGTGATTTGAACCCAGATCTTACTCTTTCCGGGAGCATGTGCTAAACCGTTGCACCACCGACGCTCGTGTTGCAGTCCACTCTTTTCACTCTTGCACTCCTTCTCGGGAAGAGCAAGATCTGCGTTCAAATCCCAGGCTGACGCAAACGTTTTTGCACACCACTCTACATCACGTAGGTATTGTAATAATGGTCAATTATTCAAGACAAGAATATGAACAGACAAATGAGATCATCAGTTAATTATTATGCACGAAAGCGCATGCCAATCATATTTTCTCTGAGGTATAGTGCGCGGCATGATCTAAAAACAGACCACGTAGTTGTCAACGGAATAAAAACAAAGGATTAAGATGATTATTGCAGATCATATATGTCCAGCACCAGTCAGCTTAATTGAGTTTAATGCTGATATGTGTCCACCAGACCAAGCCCGCCAACGTTGGCTGTTGAGAGCTTCAACAGTTTATAACGTAGAAAGAGTGCCAGTACTGCTGAACTCTTGGTAGCATGGTGGTCAGCACGCACACCCGGTAAGGGTAAGACGTTGGTTCAATTCCCGCAAAGTTCAAAGTTTTGCACATCACTGAACATTTTGGAGGATATTTGTAACATCATATCACTGCTGAAAAGGCGGTTAAATAAGGCTCTTTCGATTACATGTATCCAGCACCTGTCAGTTTAACTGGACATGGTATGAATATATGTTTACCAGATCAATCTGTTGATGGTTGGTTGTTGACAGAATCGATGCCTTGTGTGGAGAAAGAATGGTAGTAGAGCAAGTCCTGATAGTTCAGGGGGTAGCATGCGCTCCCGCAAAGAGTGAAACATGGGTTCAACTACAAGCAGATGTTCAAAGTCTTGCACACGCGTAATAAAAGTATTTATTCTTTCAAAAAGACAACGAACCTGCTTCAGAAAGTTCTTCATCACATTTTTCTTCAGTGTTAAGTGAGGCAAATCCGTAACTGATTAATGGATTATCGGCGTCTTTGCGATTTCTAAAAAGAAATGAACTTGTAAAATTACTGAAGACAGCAGAAGTAAATGAAGGTTTTTACGGATAAACAAATTCTTGCTAAGTTACCATTGGTTAAAAAATTGTAAGCCTTGCAAATGATACCATACCTGAAACTTTCTGATGGTCGAGTGATCATATGCCTTTTGCTATTTAATCGAGGAAAACTAAAACGTTTACCCCAATACCACTTTGACTGTTCAGCTTCATTCCGCGACACTTCACTGGCAGTTGATAATAGTTCGATGGTCATCTGAAAGACGATTATTCAAGACGAACAGATTAAATGAAGAAGCTAGGCCAGGAAGCACATTACGGCATCTAAACGTGAACTAATGAATTTTGTCTCATCTAAAGGGTGTTCATTGAAGGGAAACACAGATGGAGTTGAAAAAATGTTTAAAGCAAATGCTTTTTTTTCTTAAGTGATTGAAAGCTAGCTTTAATGATGATTTTACTGATGTTTGGCCATTTGGTTTATAACTATAATAACCGCGCATTAAACCGCAGGAGATTTCGCTAAAATCCAAGCTTACTAGAAGTGTAGTTGATGTTTAATTTGATCCTACAAAAAGTACAATTTTCTCTCTGGCCAGTAATTTATGCTTGTTTAACATAAAACTGAACAAACGAAGAAAAGACGCTATGTCTTGCGTGATGATAACGTAATCTTGCTTCCGGTTCATTTTTGGACTTTTAATGTCAATCCAAAATGCTTGAAGAATCGTGCGGGTTGATATTTTTGGTACCTGCGCCAGTATAGTATAGTCGCTTCTAAACCATTATTGTTCCGCATTTGTGCCCTATGTGCATCTCTAGGTACTTCTGAATCTTGGATTAACCATAGAAATGTCCTTTTACCGCATTTAGCACCTAACCTTGATACCGCGTTTATGTCTAGAATGGATGCTACAGCTCTTGTTCACCGCCCATTGTTCTTCCGACATATGTATATATATATATATATATATATATATATATATGCAAATACATATACATATATACTGTAAACCAAATAGCAAAAATATACATAGGCACTGCTTCACTGTTTGTTCAAGACAGGAAGAGATGAACAAATGATTACAAGTCTAAAATGGTAGCCAGAGTATAGAAATTCACAAGAGAGTTTCTAAACACGAGTTGGTTTTCATTTTGAACATTCAAACGGTCTTCATAAACATCCTGTTTAGGACATCTCGAGTGAAGAGTTTATAAACTACGGGCAAAAAAACAGATTCGGCGATAATTGTCTATGTCGTTAAAGTCTCTCTTTTCCAATAACAACACTTATTGCTGGTTTTCCTTCGATTGGGAACCTTACATTCTAACAGGTAGCAAGTGAAGAACTGAGCCAATGTGGAAAGAAGAACTGCCGCTAGGTTCCTTAGGTGGTCTGGTCTAGTCCTCTGTGGAGCAGGTGTTGTTCTGTTTCAATGATGATATAGCGTGTCGGGTTTTGGAAGAGAGGACCGGTGGAACGACAAATTCAGCATCTTTCAATCCATACGACGGGAATACTATTTGGCTGTTGAAGAGATCCAAGTAAAAATCGTAGATGATTTTTTCCACTGGCCTCCTGAAAGCTGTTAGTGTCCCGTCAGGGCGTCGGAGTGCAATTATCTTGATCCTATAATTGACGAAGCTTCGGTGAGCTCTTCCAATGCTCCTCCCAGCTTCTGCAGCTTCGGCCGTAACTGCTTCTAGTTTCTCTTTGAGATGTTCTCTTATAGCTCTTCTTCAGCGTTTCGCAAGTTTGGAAGTGATATTCTAGTTGCCTGTAGTCCGTGCGATTCCATGTTGACGTATCAACCCGAGTGCTTGTCGACACAAACGTCTCTCTTTGACTTTGGAACTGTCGGCTTTCATAGTGCTAACTTGAAAAAGTTCGATTACATGGGTTGTATTTTTCATCTTGTTTTCAAGATCGGTATCTCCCCAAGACCCAACTAATGATTTGGATACATCCCAGTTTATGATAGCTCTGTAAATTTGTTGTTTGAATGTAGCGGTTCTCTTTCCTTTTCTCAAAAAATGGAACGTTGCGCGAAGGATACAATGGTCTGATCTCATGTTGAACTTAGGAACAGCAGCGATATCGGTCCAGCAAAACCTTCGATTTATTAAGATGTGGTCTTTTTCGTTCTGACACTCTCCATTGGAAGATTCTCACATTCACCGCTGTGGGGTTTTCAAATGGCGAGTTACCATAAATGGTTTTAGTCATCATGATAAAGTCAGGTATCCCTCGCCCTGCTCGTTCCATTCTAGGTATTGTTGCATCGTAGGTCGAATGAGACGTTCTTCAGGAGCTCTTCTAGGTCCAATTTTAGCGTTAAAATCTCCAGCGATGACTTTGAAGGATGTATAATCTCCTCCAAAAAACTTTTCGAGGTATATATAAAATGTTTCGACTCCGTTTTCGTCATTGCTTGATGTTGGTGCGTAAGCGACGAAGACGGTCGAAGCCGGCATTATCCACGTCGTTTCAACCTCAGTCGTCTGGTCCGGGTTGCTATCTTTTCAATAGACTCACTGTTCATGGCTAAATCCCATTCGACGCGAACGCCAACGCCGCCGGCACCTTTGCGATCGCATGTTAAAAAATAGTTCTTCTCTGGTGTTACAAACAGCGTGAAATGGATGACATCTTCTTTTCTCAGCCAGGCCAAAGACGTCATACCTTATTTTCCTCCTTGCATTCAAATTATACACGGCGGCTTCGTTTGCAAGCATTTGTGCGTATAGGTACAGATCGTCATTTTAGTCCGTTCCGAGTTTGATAGCCTAGTTTGGCTCTCAGATTATAGCAGCCTCTGCGTACTCGTCCTATCTGACACTGCCATAGCGGAGGCTCTTCCGGGGTCAGGAGAATGAGGTTCATTTTCATTGCTGTCTCAAGCGCTTTGATACCTAACTTATAGCATGCTAAGCTCCAAACGTGGAGACCGTTACTTACAAGTATCTGTCAGTTCCTCTCGAAAAAACAGGAGGAGCTTCTTTGCTGGAGGCAACTTCTCATCCCTCCTATGTACTTCCCAGCAATTTGATTGCAGACTTTCGGCCAGCTTGACTCATAAAAATATAAAGGATAAGGATAAAGCTCTCGGCGTTGATCAATCCCTGAGGGATGCGCCATGCATTCGACTTCAATTTTTAACTTTGTTTGAGGTAATTGAATGCACATCTGGCCTTTACAATGACTCGCGGTGGCCTCCCGCTGAACCGAGTCAGTGCTGCTTATCCTCCCAGACAAATCTGAGACCTGTCTGGTACCAATTTACCGACCCTGGAGGGATGGATGGCTTGGTGAGCCATGAGCGCGAGATCGAACCAGTGACCTCGTGTGCGACGCAGGGCACCTCTAACCACTGCGCCACATGCGCTCGTTCATAAAAATATAGGTCTGCCAAATTGGTGCTGCAGAAGGAAGAGCCTCATTCCTTGAACTCACCTGCGTCTCTGGGAAGCGCACGGTCGCTGGTTTTGGTTTGCGTTCAATTCCCCTATCCACCACCTGGATACGCGTCACCTGCGCTAACCGGGTGGGATCCCTCAAAGAGCGAGATCCGTGAACTATTGAACTAATTTAACGGAGAATCAGTATCATCAACAACCATTCTCCATAAATGAATACTGGGGATAAGGTTCTCATGTGAACGGTGCTCCACTGACGAAGGTCCGACTCGAATGACAACGAGGTCGGAACGAGGCCGAGCAACTGTGGAGCATCCTCTCATATCAGTCGCCTCTGAAAAAGCCAAAACTCGTAAAAAACGTCAGCCTAATGAATAAGTCTTCTATGAACATTGTGTCATCTTTGATTAAAAAATAGAGCACTTTATTTGGTACTTTTTAGAGGCCTAGTTTTGGAAATTTAATATAACTCTATAGACTTTTTTAGAGCTCTTTGGAGGTTTAATATGGTCAGTGGCTTACGTAGATTTCGTCGGCATCACCATCTTCAGGGGCCTCTTCGTAGTGAAGATCTTAAACGAGGTTTAAAAAAACAGTCGATAAAATGGAAGGGTCTGAATATCTGATAAAGAACCGGAAGCTATCGACTGTGAAGCAACTCAGACAACATTTCATGTTGTCTGTCTTATCATTCTTTGGTCTCCTCATCTCTATGTGGGGCGCTTGGCTCCGTTGATAGCGATGCCTTGGAAACGTACGTAAGCCACTTACCCTATCAAACCTCGAAAAGATTCAAGAAAAGTTCATCAAGAAACAATATGTAATTAACGATATTGATTGTTTTATTGATTACATGTAATATTGCAAAAGCTCACTATGAAAATTTGTTTCGAATTCTTCATAACATCAGTGCTATAAAAAAATTCATAGCTGATACGTTAAAGTGAAGCGATGAACGGATTTCGAAAAGGGTCTAAGGTATTTGAAAAAGACGTATTATGAAATGAATGGTATGAATGAACGAATGGGAGGAATGGATGAATGAAAGGAGAAGTTAAACGAGCGTATTAGATGTATGAACGAAATAAATGAGTAAATGAGTGAGTGCATTGAAATAAAATCAAAAAACGGAATTAGTTGGGATGAGTTAGTTGTAAAAACACTTCTTCCCATCCTCCGAATTTGAGGTATTCTGCAGTCATGAAAGTGGTGATGTGATGTATGTCCGCACTTACTATTATGAAGGAATATGGCCACTAATGCTTGCATATGAGCAGCATGCAGGAAAACGATGTTGAAACGAGCTCAATGAGGGAATGTTGACAATAGGCCGAGGTGCCTAGAATGCACTGTAGACCATTAAGCATTGTAAAAAGTTTGCCATCCAAATGAGTTTGTGAAATTTCTCATAAGAGAGCACTCTAAACATTCCACCACCTCTTGTAGAAAAAAAAGATTTTCATTTGTTTACTCATGATCATATGCAATCAGTGCCAATAATTTCTTGCTTGTTTAATAGATTATAGATGACAGTCTGACTGATTGCAAAATGTTGATGCATATTACAGCTGTTCAGGATTGAGTAGTCCATTCGACTAAATGGATAGGTAAAGCCTATAAGAGCTCTATCTAGCTGTTTTGATTAATGCTGAGATTATTTTGATTTCTTCTTGAGTCCAAATTCCTTCTTATTAACTGTTAGTTTTAGG
Organism: Parelaphostrongylus tenuis; assembly: GCA_019055375.1. Lineage (NCBI taxonomy): Eukaryota > Metazoa > Nematoda > Chromadorea > Rhabditida > Metastrongylidae > Parelaphostrongylus > Parelaphostrongylus tenuis. The sequence goes on from JAHQIW010000415.1 coordinate 22,965, forward strand.
TATGAAGATTCTATAGCGTGCGCTGTATGTGGAAAGATATCTTTTAAGCAATCTCTTACTTAATTGACAAACAAAGCTCATGCTGGACATTATCACTTGCTAGGTGAGAAACCATTGCTGTTGAAAAAAGTGTACAGTGTGAAGACTGTGGTCAGTGAGACGGCCCAAAAACGCCTCTGAATTGATACTGAGTATGATACTTGTGGAGAAATTTTCCCTGTGTTTAGATGACAGTTCATGAAGAGGACTTGGTCGGAGTGAAGTGGTCGTGAGTGTGCATACATCAAAGTTTCTTCCACTCGCAACTCCTGAGACCGACTACCTAGTAATCTCGGCGCAGACTGATTTGTTCTGTGCTCTGTTTGATAAGCAGATGCGAGGTTTTCAACAGTAGTATTTATTGTGCAATAGCGCAGTACAATACTAGTACAATGGACATCGATCCGGACGTATAGCCCTTTTGCAGAGCCTACAATTTTCAGACTGATTCGCAATCTCTTCAGTCGTTATAAGAAAATCTTGGTTCTACAATAAATGGCTTCTTTCTAAAAAAACTCACGTTTTGTTGTTCTAATTGTTTTTAGTTGTTCATTAAAGGCAAAACGCAAAGAGTCGTATACAAAGCATTGATGTACCTAGCCTAGATCGAAAGAAAACTTATCCTGAGGTAAAGCGCAAGGTCGCACGTGATTGCGCGGCAGTTATCCTTGCGGTTCATTTTTTGATTCCTAATAATTATCCAATATCAAGAGTTTTGCGTTTAGATGCCATGAATGAGTGCAAGGATACCCTTTTCCATTTGAAAATCCTACACTTTATACCGTTTATTTCAAGTGGTCTCTTAAGGTCATGCTCAAATTTCAAAATATCTCATAATTATTATTTGAGCTAACATGTCATGTGATCTTCTATGGGCTCTTGTAGAGCCTGATACACGTCGGCATGATATTTCATTCCTTCAGTTTGTTTCGAAATGCACTTCAGAACTCCACCACGTAGATATTGTCTTTCAACTTGCCACAGAAGCTCGCATTATCGCTATAAGTTGTCTGAATCTTTACAAAAATAACATAAATTCCGCTTTTTGTATAATCCAATCATGTTGGAAGATGTGCTAGACATAGAACGTCAGACGGGATTTAAACCAGCATTTCATACTTTGCGGAGCGCGTGCTGACCATTACACTACCGGGTTCGTCCTGCCATCACTGTTTCTCTGATACAGCTGTATCGATCTGTCATCAACCATGGATATATGTATAAACGACTAGATTTCTCTTTATCAATTGCTCCAGCGGTGGTATGTTGGCGCAAATACATTCCCGTCCGACGTTCGAAGTTTCGTACATCACTCAACATCAATGAATATATATATATATATATATATATATAATATATATATATATATTGCTCACTTTTTCAAGAGGCTAAATTCTACGATCCAATTTCAATTCCGCTACGCTCTACTCGATATAAATAGAACACGAGATGACAGCTTTACGAGTGATTCACCCACAGTTGTGAACCTCTTCTTCAAAAATTCTTTCAAAGATCTTCAGAGAAAGACAACCTCGTATTTGCTCAATAAGAAAATAAAGGAGATCTTCAAAGCAAAACAACAGAACAGAAACAAATATTTGAGATACCATTTTGCTTAAAAATAAGGCATCATCGTGCAATGTGATCACTCATGCCGCTAGTTATTTCTGATTAATCTGAAAGCCATAAAGATATAATATTATGAGTTTCCATTACAAATCGTAGGAATTAAGTGAATGGGATAGACAGATCCACATCGCTCGTTTTCGAAACCAACTTGAAGCGTTAAGAAGAAAATATATTTTTAGAACAAGAAGGTTACGAAAACTATCAGATTACTGTGACGAGTGTTCTTTAAAGCAAAATGGGGAAAGGATTAGCAGCATTGTTTTGAAATATGGGGGAAGACAGAAATGGAAGCACGCAGCTAAGTTATGAGTTTGTTTTATACGAAATCGGAATTCTTAACGGTAAATTGGAAACATGTAATACAGTTTAAAACCGATAAGAATTTCACATAGATCGTTGTTCCATGCACGGAACTGAAATGCTGAAGGCGAAGAAAAACAGCAGCACAAACGGAGACTACGGAACCTAATTTGATTCTAGCGCTGATTACTGCTGATTGGGTGAACATCATAGCAGATTCGGAAGTTGTAGTAGTTGTAGGAAAAACTAAAAAAACCAAGCGCGTCTTTGGTGGCATACGTTTTTGAAATTTCGAGTGAGGTCTTGAGTTAGTCGAATGGAACATAACAAATCGATAATTTGAGTGATTTTAGATTACTAATACTTATTATACATTGAACTTTCCTTAATCAGATAGAATTATGCAATATCATTAGCATGGAAATAATAGTTCATAAGAATAGCTGTGCCACGTGTTACTTTAACCATAATACGTCTCATATCATCCAGTAATTGTGATTTTACGAATTTGAAGGTTTGTTTATTACTTAGCACAATTCCACGTCGCTTGGAAATCAGAAAATTCTGTTCATTTTAGCAGAGAGTAGGTTTTCAGAACTACATCCTTTTCATGACAGCGCTCCGCTTGGTTACAAACGACAACATTGCTTTACCCTACATACCGTCATAATAGTCTATCATTTTCATGGCATGGCTTGATATCATCAGAACATTTTCATTAGCAAAATAAAGATGGCAGCTGCCAACCATCGATTTCTAATTCCGCCTTATCCTGTTCCAGACGCTATCGAGAGTGGCTGTAATTAACTTTGGCGAGATGACACTGACTAGTCTTCACTACGTCGTGGTGGGTTCAAGACTGATTGAACTCCGGGTGTGCCGTAATGACACAGGTAATCATAGGGATCTACGCATTGGGCTTCTAGAACTCGCCAGCTAAGAAATTCCTAAAGTGGAAAGATTCGGTAGCACAACAGGACACCTTGTTGAGCTCCGCTATCCTGTTGTTATATTTCGTCTATCAGAAAATTTCTCAAATCCTTATCTTCTTCGAATGGATACATTTCGTTCAATTTTCCCCCCATACTTTTAACCACATTCACACGATTACAGGACTCATCGAAGCTTCACGAAAGTAAACAACCACTCTGTCTCACTTTCATCGATCTGAAGAAAGCCTTTGATTCAGTGGAAACAGAAGCGCTTATAGAGGCTCTGGATAAACAGGGCGTTCCTCTCGATGCATAATGATCCTTCGTGAGCTTTATAAAGATTTCACGACCAAAATATCTCCATTCTACAACAATATCACCATTAACCTAAGAAGACGGCTTCGACAAGGTGATTCAATTTCGCCAAAACTATTCACTGCCACCCTACAAAACGTCATGCGAGCATTAGGATGGGACGATATGGGAGTGAAAATTTACGGTCGATATTTGAACCATCTTCGCTTTGCTGACGATATCGTTGTCATAACACCAAACATCAGCCAAGCGGGTCGAATGTTAACCGATTTCGATAACGACTATGGAAAGATTGGTCTTCAACTGAATCTAACGAAAACGATGTTGATGAGGAATGGATGGGTTTCGAATGTCCCATTCATGCTCAAAGGAACGACAATCTCCGAATGCTCCAGTTAAGTCTATCTACGTCGTGAAATCAACATGATAAACGACCTAGCTCCAGAGTTGAGCAGGAGGAAACGAGCGGCTTGGGGAACGTTTAAAAGCATCGAAGATGTAGTGAAGAGGACAACGAACATCCGACTCCGTGCCCATGTTTTCGACTCGACAATTATCCCTGCCCTAACGTATGCAGCAGAAACCTGGTCGCTATATAAGCAGGATGAAAGATTACTTGGCGTTATTGAACGCGCAGTCGAAAGGTCGGTGCTAAGAGTATCCCGTGTCTCGCAAATGAAAGAAAGGATCCGAAGTCCCGAACTACGTCAACGATCAAAAATCAGAGACGCCGTCCTACACGCCAGGATATCGAAAATAAGGTGGGTCGGACACATGATGCGCTCTAACGACAACCGATGGACGAGAGCCGTCACCGACTGGATTCCTCGGGACATCAAGCGCTCTACAGGAAGACCACCTACCCATTGTTCCGATTTCTTCACGAAAGCTACAGAAGAAAGATGTGATGCTCAGCTAATTCCAAGAGCGAGAAGGACCCACTGGGTTACCCTCGCACGCGATAGGGAAAAATGGAAGTGTTGCTGGTACCCGCGCGATTCACTCGACGATGAACGGAACGACAGGTGATACAGGTGATATATATATATATATATATATATATATATATACATATATATTTATATTCTGAAAGCCAATTTATTCATACTCATCTGCATTAAAATCATATTTATCTTCCATCTTTTCCAATTTCATATGCTCTCATTGATATAGTGAACAAAAGTCATCAAAATGATTGAAGAAAAAAACAGTGAATGATCGAACAAAATTGGTGCCGTTCATTGCACGTGGTCACCACTTCATCCAAAACTCTTGATGAATTTTTGATAATTAGCGTACTTCAGAAGTTGAAAATTATGGAAAAAAACTTTGTGCTACTGTCCCTCGAGCAATAACTTCTTTATGTACTTTTATTCTGTGGTATAAGCGCATTCTATGGCAGTCATGTTAGCTTTGGACATGATTCGCCAAATCCTTGAGTTCAATGTCAGTTTTGTGATTTTCTGTGCCTCGTCCAGTTCCCGTTTCTAAATAGCTTTGATAAGAACAACTTCAGCTAGTTGCGACCATCCATCAGTACACCGGAGTCCTCTGGGTTAGCAACCTGTCTCCGATGGACTTCACCCTCGACTAATATGATTATGAGTAGGTTCTTTTCTGTCTCGCGTATGTCAATGCACGATTCACGGGGTGGTGGAGTAGACAGTCAACTGTAAGAAGATCCGGCTTTTACCAGTGCAGTGAATGCTAATTGAGATATGTAGTGTCGCCTAACTTCCCTCCCTTAACCCCCTCTTCAGTGAGCTAAATGCACGTTTTCAAAGCAACGTCCTACGCTACCGCAAAAAGTCAGTCGCTTTCTACGAACTGTGGAACTGATTGTGAGGCAGACAAACATCCAGGGCCGGCGGGATGGGAAAATATGACGATTAATGAGAGGAAGAAAGTCGTTCGACTGTGCCTTCATACGCGTGTGGTGCCATTGCTCGAAATGAAGATTTAATGGAGCAGCAACCCATCTTTTTGCAACCCCACTTTGGAATAGTGCATCATGCCGAGGGTTTAACTTTCAGTGGTCAAAAATTACTTTCATTTATCAAATAATACGTGGTCCGATGCATAGGACCCTTGTACATAATGCGCTTGCTGCCTCTCGTCAACAGAACTCATAACGATGTATATAAGCCAGAAAAATTGTAGCATTCGTATGTATCTTCCTTCACAAAGACTCACGGTGGCCTCCCGCTAAACCGAGTCAGTGCTGCGTATTCTCCCAGACAAGTCTGAGACCACTCTGGTACCAATTCACCGACCCCCGGAGGGATGGATGGCTTTTTGCCATGAGCCATGAGCGCGAGACCGAACCATTGAACTCGTGTACGACGTAGAGCACCTCTAATCATTGCGCGTCAGGCGCTCTTTGACAGTGAGTGAGACAGATTTGGAGTGGCATAAAGGTGCTTAGGTGGATGGATAAGGAGGAAGTGAGAATGGCTTCGGCAGCTCGGCTCTGCCATCAAATCATAGACGGAAGTTTCAAAAATCGCAACCATAGATATAGTCGAAGCTTGGCAAACCTACTGCAACTACGTCCGAAAATCAAACTGCACAACTTAGAATGTATTTTATAAGGTAACTTTTTAGGATTCAGCGACCCTCCTGGCCAACATTTTCAGGCGCGTCCCCGAAAAGCACCAGCCTCACCACGACAATATAGACGTTGTGCTGAATGATATCGAAAGTTCGCAAGGATTGGACAGCGTGCTCATACCAAATCGGAAAAGTTTTTACGAAGTGTACCTAGTGTGGAAACTACATTTCTCGAAAATGCTTTTATATTTCTTATCAAAGGAATTCTGAACGAGTCCGATAAGCCCCATAGGGAATCCATATTCTAAAGATTAATTGCATATTGCACATGGTAGATTGTGAGTTCAAAGATCGGGTGGTTCCAAGTTATAGGCACTGATTATAATGTTAGCATGCACAAAACAATTCATACATACAACGTATAAATGTAGAAATCGTTTCAGGGTGTACAAAATGAGCAATGCTGGCCGGTGCTGATTTCTAGGGATTGATTGCTTTGTTTGATGTTTTGATAGAAGTAGCTGATTGTTAATGAATATACTGAGAACCCGTTATAATACCAGCTATATGTAAATTATGGCTTAAAGACATGCATTTTTAAAGGAGTTGGAAATTCGTTTCTATCAAGAGTGCAGCTTTCATATCCGAAGGTAAGGATTTCTGAGACAATTGATCGCTCTTTTCACTAAAACTATGTTTATAGAAGTCTCTCTAATAATAATCAGCCAAATTTTTATGATAATGAGGTTTCTATAAAACAAAGTTTTAGTATGTACGTATCAGGAAATCCTCTGTAAACTGAAAGGACAAGTTGATTGCGGCAAAGGAAAAAAAGTTACCATTTTCCCGCTCATAGTACGAGCAAAAGATGTCCTGTTCAGAAGCCAATCTTGAGTCTGAAAATTCCATTTTTCGAGCCATCGTAGGACTACGAAAATATTGTGAAGATAATAGGACTTACCAGCCGAAATCCATCGACTGAACAGTGGTGATGGACCAGTGTCATTGTACACTATGCCATCACCACATACGCCTCCCTCCTTGCTACAATGCAGGACTTAATGTGGGGCGGGGGACACTGACAAGGAGGTCGAAACTTCCGAAACACCGGTGTATGGCCCTGGCGTACCAACCTCGTTTAGGCTTAGAACATTCTTTTTTGAAAATAATAGGACTGTTCACTGACAGCTAGAAATATACTCCTTTCCCCAGAAATGTGGCTTCACCATTGAAAAACAAGATTTTGGAAAGCATCAACGTTAATATTGCTAAAATCAATTATGCTGGAGCTTCATCAGCGACATTTTATCATTCATGAACGACAATGCTTCTTTGAATAGTCGATATCCAGATTTCTATTGGGGCACGCACCACTCTTCGTAATCGTCCGAACGGAATGCCCAGCTGAGCGTCATTGTGACCCTCATCGTCCCCAAAGGATGTATATCGAAGTGCCCTTGTTAACCGAGAATGGTATTAACTTATCTTGTGATTTGATAGTTGATGTTTCGCAGACATTGTGTCTTTATTCCTGAACGTGAAAGCCCATGTGGCGCAATGGTTAGAGGTGCTCTGCGACTCACACGGGGTCAATGGTTCAATCTCGCGCTCATGGCTCACCAAGCCATCCATCCCTCCGGGGTCGGTAAATTGGTACCAGACTAGTCTCAGACTTGTCTGGGAGAATAAGCAGCACTGACTCCGTTTAGCGGGAGGCCATCGCGAGTCATTGTAAAGGCCAGATATGCATTCAATCACCTCAAACGAAGTTAAAAATTGCAGACGAATGCATGGCCCATCCCTTGGGAATATATCAACGCCGAGAGCTCCATCCTTTATGCTAAACGTATTTTGTTTGGCGTTATTCATATAGTCTGATGATGATATAATGTTTTGGGACTTTTTTGATGCCTAATAAGTGCTGAACAAAAGCCTGTTTGATCCTCCAAGACTCATTAGTAGCACAGTCTCCTTCACTTCACCTTTTTTCTTGAGGTTATACTCCTCTATAAAGGAACCAACGCCGAACAATAAACTACCGCGACGCGAGTCAGGTGACAGAATTCCTTGACATTGCAGTGTCCAGCAGTATGATTCATTTTACCAGCCACAAGCTTCACTGCTGGTCACTGCAATTTCAGGGCATTCCGTCACCTGACTTGCGGTGATTTACTATTCGGCGTCGATTCCTTCATAGAAGCGTATAACTTTGAGGTACCGCCTGAACGGAAGGAAACTGTGCTACTGATGAGTCATGGGGGACGAAGCAGGTCTTGTCTAACACTTATCAGACCTCACAAACGGCTCAAAACATGTCATATCATTATCAGACTATTATTGTTTTTGAGCGAGGTCTATAAAAAGCGGCCGGATGGAGAGCTATTCATGTAATCCGGCAAATTATCTAAAACATAATTAGGGATCTATTGCACTACTTAGCTCCACTTTGTTGAAAAATTAATCCACGTTTTGTGAGAGGTGATGCTATCGTTATGTAGTGTGGATTGACCAAGGAAACTCACTTAAACAAGAAAATCGACCTGAAAAACGTAGCCTGACACTTTTCGCAATCCAACTAAATATTTAGAATGCGCTGCATAAAATATAATCAGACAGCGAAAAAGACAAAGTCGCCCATACGTCAGTCATCGAATAACAACAATAACGACGACAGTAACAGCGAGAGCGGCAACAAGAATAATGTTTGCCTAATGCCAGCTCAACAAGAGAATTTCTTGATTTTTTACAGATACGATATATTGTTATGAGCATAAGTCTAAGACTAAGTTTATGCATAGGTTTAAGTCTAGCATCCCAAGAGGTCAACCTCGTTGTACGTTTGCTTTTGTTAAAAACACATATTACGACTATTGTTAATGTGCACTGTGTATTTCACAGCAGAACGGCAAATCTAGCAACAGCAGCGATATAAACAACAAGGACGACGGTCTAGATGCAACAAGTATGAAGTTCTCCGACGTAATGTTCTCTATGTGTATTTCGTTACTAGTTTTCACAAAAAAATCCTGTTATACCTTTACTTCTTTGTAAAATGCCCTTCGAAAAAATAAAGTGATCCGTACAAATAGCGCCATGAAATTTGTATCAATAGAGTAAATGCAGTGTCCTGGTCCACTGTAATGCAGATCTAGGAAATTTACACAAGCCGGCTTGGATAACACAATAATCATCAGAATTTTTAAATGTCAGACTTTTGGAACATTGGCTTTCATATAAAAATAGACTATCCTGACAGCGAAAAGCCCTAGTACACGATTCTGCCCCTATTTAATTGCGCGGTGGCCATGAGCCATCGGCTCGGTTGGGTAGAGCAGCAGATTGTCCAGCCGTCGAGTCTGTGTATCTGGTTTCTCATAAACTGTGCTTTATCTTAATCTTGTGCCTTCCAGACAAGTCTTACCTTTTCGAAAGTATAAAAAAGCGTCCATGGATTAGATTCGGATTAGTCACTTGGTCTGTGTTCTCGTAAATTAATTTGCAGGAATGAATACATTACCTTATACCATCAAGTGTTTTCTGTGTTCATTGAAAAGATAGACCATGACTCAGAGATAGAAACGATGCCGCATCTTGGAATAGTATGAATTCATCGAAATGGTTGAAACTTTGATGTCAACGATGAGCTCTTCGGCTCGAATCTAATAGGCATCAAATTTTGAAGCTATATAAAGGCAATGCTATTAGCATCTCAATAGGTATTCTTTCGCTTCTGCAGTGTATTTATAAGCGTTTGCAACTTTTAGATAGTTACCACAGACCGGAGATCTTTGAGAATTCAGAAAGAGCTCACATTTGTATTGGCGAACCAGGTGGCGTCTCTTAGCTAAACGATTATTGTACAAGTTGAAGTGAAATCTATCAAAGTGAGACACTTGTTTCAATGTTAGAAGCGACGCTATTATCAATGTTGTGGGGAAATATTAACTAGCTTCATTATTCATTTCATGAATTTCTTTCCCACCTGAAGCATATTCTACTGAAATAGTATTAACATCGTTATTTAATGTAAAAAACACGATGGCACAAAGGAGACAGAAGGTCTACTAGAACCACAACCACTATGAATTCCTAAGAGGATTGAGTGGCGAGCAAAAACCACTGGTACAGCCACTATAATAATGAATTACAGAAATTCTATTCTTATAGGACATATTACATCTACTCATTTACATCAATGAAACACAGGAGTCATCTACCAATAAACATGTTTGGAAAACTTATGAAAATGGTCGTATTTTGTTTGGACAAGTCACAGACACAGCAGATAAAATGAATTTTCTCATCCATTCACTTTTGGCTGGTTCTCGGAGTGCACTCCTTGCCTCCCTCCTTGCTTCAATGCAGGGCTGAATGTGGGGCGGGGGTCACTGACGAGGAGGACGAACCTCCGAAACACCGGTGTATGACCCTGGCGTAACAACCTCGTTTTTGAGCTTAAAGCATTCTTTTTTGAATTATTGTGAAAGTCTTCACTCTTGTAATAACAGTCGATTGAAGGTATTTTTTCATTGTTTTTGACCTTTTTCCAAAACAGTTGTTGTGGTGCGCTTGCTCAACATTGTTCTCGGCATCTTTAAAAATAGAACATTGTTAGGTCTAGTGTGAGGCGCCTACATTTACTATTTGTGGAGAGATGTTATTCGCAAAAGTTCAGATACGAAAAATTTCATTAGAACCAAGTAGGCCGCCGGACTCTTGCAAAGAAAGACCTCAGGAACGTTTGACTAACACTATCACAAGATTTCAAATACAGTCAACCCAATTGGCAATCCGTCGCATTCACGAAGAAGACAAAATCCTCGAATAGCTCTTGATATCACCAGCGCGAAAATCTGAACAAACCATTCTATATAAAAGACACATAAACGAAATGAATTTAAGTGATGAGTTCTGAACAGTAAATTTTAACTGATCAGAAAGCTCGTTTTAGAGCACCGCATATATGATTTGTCTACACAGCCTTCGAAATGAAGCGGTCCAAAGAAGAAATTCGTCTGAAATTGAGTGCCAACGCTTCCGAGGCTTATCGACAAATCTGCAAGACGCATGCTGACGGATTTCACGATGTTCGCGCACCTCAGCACTGCCGATTAAGTGACTGAATTGTCTTTAAGTGGAAGAAGACTAGTTCGACCATTAATTTAACTTTTGTTTGAGCTTAATTGCTACACAAATAAATTTTTCTATGCATTTTGAAAATAAGACACTTTTCTAGAACCTATTGTTCGATCCCACTGATGTAGAGAGATGTGCACAACGGTAGTGTAACGGTTCGAGCAAGGCTTGCGGATAGTGTGAAATAAGAGTTCGATTCCCATCTGACGCAACATTTTCTGCACAGCATTCTACATCAGTGGGTATATTTACGACATCATACCACCGCTAGAAGCAGTTATTTCGTTGACGACCATATGTACCGCTTTCGGTGCATAGCGTTCACCGCTCACGCGGCGGCCGCGGCGGACTGCGGAGGATTCCTTTCATTACTTGCTTCCATGGAAATAGAAATTTGCTCGCTGATTGAGGTTCTGATGGCCCATTATCAGCTTTAATTGATGTAAGATCACAAAGAAGACTTCTATAGAGAGTTTTTTGGTGAAGGAAACGTCCATCTGGTGGAGACCATTCTGCGATTCAAAGAAGGAACCGCATCTTTCAAAAAGCAAACTTACTTTCAGTTGCCACACGAAACCTTCTTTTTCTTCTTAAACTATGTTTTTAGCCTTATTTGATAGCCTGAGAAATGCCGATATTTAAACTAAGTCTAATTCGTTGCAAAAGTTTCATATTACCTACTAACGAAAAGGAAAGGTTTTGCTCCCAAAGTGCATTGCTTCACTTCCATGGCGGATTTCCGGTATTATATACTAGAATCAGCATGCTAAGTGATCTTTCTGGCTATGAACAATTATATGAACCTCTGTAAACGTATTTTTAGTAGAAAGAACATCCAATTGGTTTTGAAATCCTTCACTTTTTTACCAAGATTTGCATGGAGTGCGGTTGCATATTATGAAAAGTATTCGTGTTTTCTTCCTTTTTTCCAAAAGAGCTTTTTCATCCAGATTGTTAGTGATCATTCAAAAGTTTGAGAACTAAAGATTTCAGTAATAAGCTTGGTTTTTGAAAGTAGGATTCATAACGAAAGAGAGAATTACATTTTGCTTTGAGAGCAAGCTGATTTAACTTTGCAGAATACCTAGGAATTATATCGTGAATTTCGATCCTAAGAACCTTTGATTTTGATAAAATTCTACAGAAGAGACTCCTGTAAAGAGTTCTATAGGAAGGCAACAACGTTCCAACGACAAAACCACACTGTCGTGTAGGGGAACATATTTGTAGCTGCTATATAACATTCGCTTCTTCCTTTTTCATTTACGTTTTGTAGTCATTCGATAACTTGAAAAGTATAGATTTCTATACTAAGTTTGCTTCGTGAAAAGACTTCCATAGTGCATTCAGCAAACTAAAACAATAGTAATATTTTGTAATCGCAGTTCATTTTTCCAATTTCACAGTGGATTCTTTGGCTTTCTTATAGTGAAATTTTGATTTCAGAGAAACTTTGTAGCCATAAAGTAGTGGATATTGCTGGAGAGACTTCTAAAAACTTGTTCTAAGTAGGAAGAGCATCTACTTGTCCAGAAGATCTCCACTTTTCAATACGAAATGCGTACTGAGCAGTTACATTCTGTAAAATGTGCTCGTGTTTCCTTGCATTTTTTATATAGAGGATAATTTCTCTAGACTATTAGCAATCAATCAATGGCTTGGTATGGGAAAAATTTTTATACTAAGATTGGTTCATAGAAAAACCTTCTTTTTGTGCTATAATAAGTGAAAACGTTTTGCTTTTGGACTAGGTACTCCATCAACTGAACTTCACACTCGCGTTTTTGGTACTTATACAAATGATTATTGATTTTTAACCGGATTTACTCTTACGAAAGGGTAGATATTTAATGAAGAGCGTAATTTTTGCATGAAAAATGTCCACGTGCTTTAATAATTCCTACCTTTCAACTCAAAAGGTATATTCTCAGAAGAACCATACTTTTAGTTCTTATTGTACATTTTTATCGCCTATTTTATAAGAATTTAGTCGAAAACACATAATCCGCAATGTGGAACTCGTAGAAGAAACATATATGAAGTTTTAGCTTGCGGCAGTAGTAGTCGTCGACAGAGTTCGCATTTATCAAATCTTGGAGCTTTTCCATAGAGAAGTACACTTACACTATACCTCCTGCTTTTTCAGTGCATTACTAAGAGTCATTCGATAGCTAAATAGAAATTTCAGTACTAGGCTTGCTTCATGAAACAGGTTCTTAAGGAGTAATACCAGAGCGGGGAAAAATACGTCTCTTCTTCGGGATAGTTATCTCATTGCTTGAACTTCGCCGAGGGTCTTGTTGACAGTTATATAGCGAAATTCAGATGGTCGGGACACTTCAATATCACAAGGGAGCGATATATCATGAAGGAAATTTCCGTAGGCATTTTCAGTAGGAAGGAAGCTAATACGTTTAAGGAATTCGCGTTCGATAGGAAAACTGCAAAAAGAGTCTATACTCCCCATTTTGCTTGAAATCTTGTAGGAGTAAGACCGTCTTTTCCATCTCAGCATCCCTCCGATCGCCACAGATATCCGTCTGCTGTTATTTTAGACACACTTGGCTTTAGGTCCATAGTTGTTCCGTGACGCAAAAGTACCCACCTCCTCCTTGCATCCTTGAACTGTTTTCGTGAAAATTAGCAAGGCCTATGCGTGAATAATTCCATCATCAGCTAAGGATGGAGTATGACCTTCAAGCTGTTGTTTGAACGTGTAGACGGAAGAACCGGAACAAAACATGCGGTGGAGGGAATACTCCCATAGATGAAAACGGTACCCATCGGAAGCACTTAAGCAGCATGGAGGTCTCCGCTTTACTGTTGGACGTCCAACTACCTGGATGTGGTCACATTGGAGTTACTAGCAAAGCTGGGAATTTGATTGGGCGTATGAAGTCTTCTTGAGGGCATTCAACTACAAAGAATACGTGGAGGGAGTAAACAGTACGAATATTCAGCGCCAAACGCACTACGATAAAATGCACTTACACTACAGAATAAACGGGGATAAAAAGGTCCCCATGAATCGATAGAACAAAGCCTTGTTTAGGTTCCAACTTCAAGAGTTTACTCAGAATCGAGAAATTATTGAGAATTAATGTTGAGGTTGCATCGCATGCAGTGTGCAGCATCATCTTTGATACACAATTGCTCGATTTCTCATTTTTCAGTCACTATCATGACTTTGGGATATTTCATGAAATGAAACAGTTCTAAAACTGGAAGATTTTTATCGTAATTTTTGACTTCAAAAGGACAAATTAATAAAGTAGTTGATTATTTAGTTATTTTTCATATGTGACAATAGATAAGAACGAGCAATTGTCAGCATGGAAAATAGAAGACAAATATGATTGACTAATTGATGAATATGGATAAGACAACAGAAAAATGTTCAATAACAGTTTGATACACTCCATTTTCATGAGTATCTAACTTCTCCTTTGGAACGCGGGGTTCTATGGAGGAGAATTGGCAATATTCCCACTACCAATAGCTTTATCAGCCTCTCTTCTATCATGCCCTATGATTTGTTGGCGATCACAATCCTTTTAATGACGATAAAATTAGAAATTTCATCAACTGCCGCATCGTGATTATAGCTCGCCGCGCTCGCCGCGCGACCAAGTCGCATGGTGCGTCAAGAATTCAACTTGGTCGCTAAGTAATTAAATAAAAAAGAACTATTATTTGACCATTGAATTTGCAGCAGTATCAACTATGACATACGAAACTCTTGTTCCGTTGAATGAATGGATGACCTACTGACTTACCATTGATGAACATATTCCTATCCACATTTTTGCTGTTGAAGAACTTCAGCTGAACTTCGGAGACGCTGAGTGCTCGCTCTCCATTTGTACCTTGCTGCTGCTTTCTCAGAATACTCATTTTCAGCAGTAGTTGTATGTCATGATATCTCCATTCGTGCTAAAGTAATCAAACTCGAAACCTTACGTGATGCCTACTTTCGCCGCTATTTTCCTATCTCAGAGTGATTTTTCTGAGTTATGTCTTGATCTTCTGTTAAGAACATCTAATCATCAATATACACTGGCCTTTTAAGTGATTCAGTAGTGTCATAGTCGTGTTCAATTCAGCTCTAGTCGTTGTCATTCCTTCCCATCTGGCAGCCTAATTGGTTATTGTGTCGGTCGCAGCTGTCGTTTCCATTCCTGCACTATCATTCTGCCAGCTGCTTCTCAGTCGGCTACTCGCTTACTCATTCACATTGTGGTTCCCGTACACTCTTCATCATCAGCAAATCAATGATCTCTGCAGTGTAGGGGAATTTAATAGTTATATTTCTATGAGTATTTCGTAGCCGAACAGTGCTAAGGCCAACTATAAGAAAATGAGGAAGTTTCAGTGTAATAAAAAACTTCTCAAACAATTTCTGTTTCGTTTTTATTTCAATTCAGTCACAGCATTGTCTCCTTTGTAGTTTTTCATCGAATCAAAGCATTAATAGCACTAAAACATCGTTGAACGCAACCTTTTGCTGCTTAACACTTGAAAACAGCGTTGAAATTCTGCGCAGCGTTTCTCGCCACTAAAGGGAATTTCATCACCATTAAATGGTGATATATGATAGAAGAGACATTGGTAAAGCTATCTTTAGCAGAAACAAAGGCGAAGCTTTCTCCTAAAGCCTCGAATCTTGAGGGAAAAGATACTAAAACCAACTCTTCTTACAAAACATTAGCTTTTCCGTTAGCAGAAAGCGAAATAAAAGTCATTTCACAAAGCCAACTTAGTGGAAGAACAAGCATTTCTCAAGCTATTGAATGACTTGATACAATACAAATGGACGAAAAAAACAAACGAAATTACATGACAGCTGAAAATATGTTCCCTTTCCAACAATGTGCTTTACTCGTTGAAACATAGATGGTTTTTCGATAATGGGCATTCTCTTAACTATGAAATTTTTCATAGAAGTCTCTTCTGCTGTATTTCATCATTTAATCACAATAATATTCCCTCAGTATCTCAGATTACCATTCAAATCCCATATTTCCATTGCAAGGCGCGATAATAAAGGCTCTCGGCAGCCCCGGCGTGAGGTCTGAGCTAATAACAGCTCATATCGTTGCCAATGTGGTAAAAGGGTCTAAATATCTTGATCTTTGCCGTCATGATCATCACCACCATCAAGTTTTCTAGGAGATTTGATCTAAAGGGAAACAGATTGGTAATAGGCAAAATCGAGAAATGAGCAAATGTGATGTAATTTTCTAAATGTATCAAGAGGTTCATGAAAATTCGACTTGCTCGATCATGACCGTAATCGCTTTTTCCAGTTTTTTGTGTGCAATAGTTTTTTAAAGTGTTATTCTACTTCAGTACTATTCCACTCAAATGAAATGAAAGTTCATATGACGAGCCAAAGAGTCACGCTCCTAATGTTGCATGTTTCACATGCTGAATATTTCTGCTCATACTTTTTCAATGATTTGAAGAACTACTGTGCAGCATTATGCAAATTAGCAAACTACAATATATTTGGAACTATTTTAAGGGGTAACATTTACCCTTTTGTCTTTCCAACACAGTTGTTTTACCTGGACGTGCAACTTATCCGAATCGTAGTCTTTTCTCACAGCCAGCCCCATTTTTATTGTGGATCCACTAAAACGAAATAAATCAGAGTAGTAGACTATAGATAATAAGGGACGAAAGCTTACTTTCAAACCTACGAAGGATAGAATTCGGATAAATAGGTCTTTTTCGTTATAAGAGATATTGGACAAATTTTGTAATATAAGACGTCATATTTAACTGCTGTAAATAGTGCCAATTTATTCCTTTTTTACAATTCATCTAACTTCATCTTCATTTTCCTCTGCCGTTTTTATAAAGTTCAACACCTCTTATAATATTCGGTTGATAAAACCCTCAATTTTCACACAATTTTCCCACTTCATTCTCAGCGTTATGATAGTTTTTTTCAAACTTTTGCCTATGAGATAGTGCAGACTTGTGTTCATAGAGCTTGAATAGCTTATTTTAATTAGTCTTGAGAATTCTAGCAGATTTTGCCTTCGCTTCTTCCTTCCTTCCGGCCGTTGGTGATGGCAGTGATGTGTTTGGTGTGGGAGGTGTCATTTGCTAGAATCATTCGGTGATTCATAAATCGTTTCCAGCTGTGAATACAGATGGTAGACGTATGCCTCAAACAAGACCGCACATCTTGTATATGTTCGCTCTGCACATCGCTTCCCTCCGTCATCATGAAGTCCACTCAGCGCTATTCTTCGTTCACATGTCATACACTCTTTTTATTTTATGAGTGATCATCTATATCCTCTTGAATTTCAGAGAAGTTGCTCTTCAAATGTCAAAGCTCAACTTGCTATGTGAAACCGTTATGTTTTAGAAGATATTGTTTGAAATTTCCTAAGTTGTGTCTAAGATCGTAGAAGTAGCAGAGACAGCACGATTTCGTTACCCACCCAGAAGAAAAATTGCTGATGAGACTTCTGAGTTGAACAGTTAAACTCTAGATTTTGTGTTCCTCGCCTTTGTGAGACTCGCATATGGTCCTTAGCGTTCTTTGTCTCTTGTTTCTCGGCTCCCCAATGTTTCATATGTCTCCTAAAACTTCTCGGTATATATACGACAAGATGCTTATAACCAATAAACTAATTATCTTAATTTGCTTCTCATCGCACTTCTTTATACACATTTCAATCAAGAGGAGAAGAACTTTGTTAAGATGTCAATGCTTGACATGTGTCTTCCATAAAGAGGTGAGGTGCAATTCATAACGAAATGCTGTGTTGTATGGCATGATGGTGTAGCTACGATGACAGAGAGTTCATTTGTGGGATGGATGTAGTTAATCTTTCATGAAAATGGAAACACATCTTTTGTCCCTACGTTTCAAAAAGTTTTCCTTACCCAGAACAGGTAGGGCAACAACCATATAGCACTTTCGACAGGTTTCCGTGATAGTAGTTAATCTGGATGCGTTCCATACAGTATAGCACCCATTATTTTGCTCTCAGCGTGATTGAATCATTTGACATGAAATAGTCGTGTAGATATGGTAGATTTCAGTCAAGAAAAAATTTTGCAATAGATAACGACATTCATCTGATTTCTCACCTGCGAAAAATGATGAACTCCCTTTTGTGATATGTTATATGTTACCGTGCAAAATCCTCTGCTACCTACAAGCACTGCTTTAAATAGGTATGTAATGGCGCGATTTTTGAGAAATGTTCGTAATTTGTGCCTTACAGGTCGGAAGACGTCGAGTGTATTGTTGTTTCGCGATAAAGGGTGGACTAACTCATGCTCATTGCCACAGCACGGAGTCGTTAAGCTGATCTTTGGCGAAGATTTTTCTCCTACATACATGAGAGTGAAACATTTTCTCCTTTGAACGGCAGAAAATGATTGACTTTAATTAATTTCTATCAATCTTCCTCGCCTTAAGCGTCATAAAATGCTGCTTTCTCCTCCGCAACTTATGACGGAAGTTTATTTTTTGGGTCATAGATAACCTGATTGCTAGATAATGCGGCATTGGTCGAAGTTGTGCCTAAGCATGATATTGAAGTGATGCTTAAAATGCAGTATTTTCTGTTTAGTCTGACATATCCAACAACGATTTCCTTCTTTGAAAGGCTGAATATTCATAGAGCTTTAGGCAGTACATGAAAGTTCACAAAATGCAAAATAATCATGTTCCGTTTATCCCTTTCAGATTGTTCATCCTGCATTCAACTTCACTTGCTTAACTTATTCCGGTGTTATCTTTTTCGACAACAAATTGATAATTTTGCTCCGAGCGATTTCTTGAATTTATGACGGTATTTTATAGGAAATTCATTTATGCAAATTCAGAAATGCTTCTACATCAAGTACAATGCAGAAGATTTTCGATGAATACAACCGACTGTGAACCGCTAGATCTTACGTTACCAAAGTCTGAGTTGGTGCTTTCTTTCTTCCAGACAATTCCAAAAATAAATTTAGTTAATTGGTGTTTCAATATTTATCTAATGCTTATTTCATTCCGTGGTAAGCTACGTTGTGAATTAATTTGTTAGCCCATGATTTCTTTCGTATTAGTGCTTAATTTAATTCTTTCTATCTCAGGCCGAGTTATTCCTGGGAGGAAGGCATCCAGTCTCTGTCCTAAAAAAAGTTGCATATAATTGATTATGGTGGTAATCAAAGTGTTAGTCGAGTGATAACTTTAAATATATAACAATCGAAATAGCAAAATGGTTGAGATGTAAAATAAATATTCTGTGCTGTCAAATTGACTTCTTCCTTTCATATATTAGCGAGAATATTTCTACATACTCAAATGAATGTGCTTGCCGGTAAAAGTATCAGGTTAATGCAAAAGTCATGGCGGCTTAAGACCATAAATTTTTTGATCATCATATCCAAGCTCAAGACATACCTTTATTAATCAGACTAGGAATCATAACATTCAGCACATATTCTCCAACGAGAAACGGAATTGATTATTTTTGTAGCGAAAAATTGTGTCTCGTGATTCGACGAACTTTTAGAAAGCATTTGCTGCATCCTATTGATTGTGAAAGTATTTTCCCTGTAAAAAACTGCCAAGATGATTGAGGAAGTGGTAGTCGATGGGCGCATTAGGTCCGGCGAATATAGAGGATGAGACAAAACTTCATAGCCCAATTTGTTCACCTTTTGAAGGGTTGGTTCTGCGACGTGTGGCTGTTTGCACCAACCTTTTTCACCATTCCAATTTCTTTCACGTCACGAACGACCGTAGATTGGCTAACTTTGATATCTTCTGCAATATTTCGTTTAGTTTTAAAAGAACAGGCTTCGATGAATGCTCTCAATTAGTCATCGTCAATTTTCCTTGGTCGGCCACTAAGGTACTCATCCTCAAGACTGTCGTCTCCTTTAAGAAACTTCTCAGATCATTGGCACATCGTAGGATTGTTAGAAGAATCTGAGCAAAATGCGTTGTTGATGTTTCGAGTTGTCTCTGCTGCTTTACAACTCATTTTGAAGTTGCGGTGATAAACCGCGATTACTTTCGCACCTATAATTATTCTTTGAAAACCGAGATAAATCTGAAATAAACAGCAAATAAAACTCTCCAATCGACTACTCTCAAACCTCGCTATAAGCATTCAATATAGTCTGTGAAGATACTTGAAGTCTTTTCGAGGCTGACACGTGATGGTGTACGTGCAGTTCGGCGGTATCACCCTCTTCATCAGGCCCACACTGAACCTTACTTATAACATGTATGGGGAGACCATATAGTGATAGCACAGAATACTGTGTTATCAGCATATTTTTAGTTGGCGGAATGCGTCTGGCAATGGATATGTGGATATCTCTGCAACTGACTGTTTTCAAACTTCGCTATAAGCATTTAAAGTAGTCTGTAGCAATGTAAAACGTAATTAGGTGTAGAATGATAAATGCGCCTTCAAGTGATACATAACATAACTACATTTTTGAAAATTTAGATACTCTTCCGTTAGACAGCACGTGATGTAGAAACGACCGCTCTCACTGAGCAAAGACTTTCCATTGCACTCTCACTAATCATGCGAAGGCTCAAATCTCTGGCTAGCGCGCTACGTAGCCGTTTCTCTTGATTTTAATGACGCTTCAGAAAAAAAAAAACATTTCTGTTTCACGCGCATACTTCTCACAGGACAAAACTTCTTACACAATCGTCGATCCTCATGTGACGTGGTTCAGGAGTTTTTCTAAGTCCAATTTTCACTATAATATCCAATGATGACCTTGAAGAATGTATGGTTCCCTCTGAAAAAAGCCTCAGTGTCCATATAGAACGCCTTGATTTCGTCTTCGTCATAGCTTGATGTTGGTGCGTAAGCAACGAAGATGGTCTTGGTCGTCATAATGGGCTACGTGGTTTCTGCTGCTTCGACCACAGCTGCTGCTCCTCTCTCACTAAGATCTATTGCTTCTCTTTATCAGCAACATTATAAGGGTGGCGTCTTCTCATATTCGTCATGTCATAACGCCATACTATATCCTTCTTGCTTGCATTGATAAATTCTCCGAAGAGGATTCGTATGCAGATGTACGTGCATAGGGGGAGCTCGTTCATTAGGGGAAACCCATAACCATCCCACATGTAGTTTCCAGCCATTTTATTGCAGACTTTTGACCAATTTGGCTCGCAGAAGTATCATATACACTGCAGAAACAGGGTATCTATCCCCTAAATCTACTTGTGTCTGAGCACGTGGTCGCTCCTGGTTTGCGTTTAAATCCCTTATCCACCGTTTGGAGGCGTGCCAAGTGTCCTCGCGGTTATTCGAACAGAGATCCCTCAATAAAAAAATCCGTGGAAATGTTCTGTCTGCTCCATCTCTATTAAACCTGTGGCTTCCATCACCAAATTTCGTCATTCTATCTTTCCAAACAAAGTTTGCTTACTACCACAGTAATGACAAAACTTCGATTTTCTTTTTGAACTGTCTCCTCTATTCACATCCCAATCTCCTGGAATTGAATGTTCAAGGCACTTTTCCTTATCTATACGCTTTTTTAACTCTTTAGACATGATGCATTTTCTGCTTTGTTTCTGAAATCTTGGAATTCATTCGATAGCTTGATTCTCGACAACTTTAATGTGACACTTTATTTCTGGAAAGGTTTTTTTATGCAACAGCAAAAATAACATCATGCTTGACACTCGGTGTGTTTGCGCGTATTTCTTCAATTTATTTGAAAATTTTTTCGCCGTTTTGTAGGAATTTCTCTGTTTTTGCGTATTAATTGTAGAAAGGACGTTACTTTTCCGTCAACCGAGCGCCATCTCGACCCTTTGTGAAAAACGCATTTCTTAGCCTTTCTTAATGTTCAAATAGTCGTTCGATAGCACAAATCAAAAGAAATTGATTGATATATCTCATTTTCAAAAAAAGGATTCTTATTGCGCTGAAAGAGCAATAATTAAATTTTGTTCTCATTGAAAGATTTCTCGCCGACCAAAGCTTTCCTTCAGAGTTTTACTAGCCAATCATAGATCAAACCTTGGAAATTCCAACAATTTATTTGGCCTTTATAATAGACCTGGTATTACGATATAACAGCCAAAACAAGAATGGGTTTCGCGAAAAATAGACCTTTTCATCTATCCTTTTTTCACTTCAATTCATTGTGAAAAACGTAATCTTTGATCGTTTTTAATGTTTAATTAACTAATCGATAGCTTAAATAAAAAAAATTGAATGGCCCATTTCATTGTCAAAAATTTTGTTATTGCACTGAGAGAGCTAGAATAAATCTTTGTCCCTTATTAAAAGATTTCCCGCCGACCACAGCCTCTCTCTTATAGTTTTGAGAACGAAACGATAGATCAAATCTCAAGAATTCCAATAATGTTTCTGGTTGTTTTAACGGACTTCTTAATGCATCATTGGGTTTCGCACTCGATGCTTTTTTCCAGTTTTGCAAAACCAAATCTTCTTTTGGCTGTTACAGCGTAATGTGTTGCCAATTAAAAAAAAAACAAATAGATCGTTGGAATCCTTAAGATTTGATCTATCGATCAATTACTAATTCTCCGAAGGAAAAGTTTTGGTTAGAAAGAACTCTCTGATTGAGAAACAAAATATTATTTTTGCTCTTTTGGCGCAATAACAAGGCCTTTTTGAAGATAATATGTATTGTTAAAATTCTTTTGATTAAGCTATCGAATGATTGTTTGGTCGACAAAAACAAGCGCAAAATAAGCTCTTCTTGAAGGGTCGAAATGACACTTCGCTAACGGAAAAGCACCGAAAGAACTTTATTTCGTCGCAGTTTAGGCCTTTTAAGGCTATTTCCACTTCATACTGCCGAATAAGCCTACTACTAAGCCTAAGCCTACTCAGCCTAAACCTATGCACGAATAGTGTATGAATGTGTAGAGGAAATCTTAGAGTATCAGAGCCGTATGTTTTATCTAGAGTTTTTATAACCGGAGCACGAAATTCTAGATTTAAGAACAAAAATACACTGCCACTCATAGACCCTAGCCGACTAGAAATGCGAGCAGAGCGAAACCTCACTGCTACAACGCATTTTGAAAACTTTTGGAACCAAGTATACCATTAAAATCGACAAGATTCAAGCCTCGAATGATTGCTAAAAATCTAAGAAAACAGCTTTGGAAACTAAATAATTCTTGAGTGTGAAAGCACATTTTTATTCTTACTGCTACAGTGCAGTACAAAAATCCTTTTCAAATTTGAATTACAGCATTGAAATTGTCAACATTCACCTTATCGAACGACCACTAAAACTTTATGCCTAAGAAGAAAACGCATTGTTTCAAAAGGGTTAAAACGAGCATAGATGATAGAAAACTTCACATTCAAAAAGTGAAAAACTAGGACGGGCGAATGGTGGGGGGGGGGGGGGGGGGAAGGGGGAAGGGGCGTGGCTCCTCCAGCACTCTGCGGCAGTCAATAAGAAACGCCCTATGGAATGTCATATCCAGGCTAAACCCGAGATTGTTAGAAAACACGCTTAACTAGTATTCTACGACGTTCAAGAAGGCGAGAAAGCGAATTCTGAAAGTACTAGATTCCCACAGTGAAAAAGAAAACACTGTGAGATGGATCTAAATTAGTGACAAAGTGAAGTGGTAAAATGTAGAAGACCGCCATTTTTATATCAATGTAGAATCGTCTGCTGATCAATATCATCTAATCTTCCAATGTACCCAGTCCAAACGTTTTTTTCTATATAATCAGTCATAATTCTTTCTATTTTGACTGCCACTTGCAGTGGTATGATCTTATAGTATACCCAATATGTGGAGTACTGTGCAAAAACGTTTGCATCAGCCGGGATTCGAACCCAGATCTCACTCTTTCCGGGAGCGTATGCTAACCGTTGCACTACCGACGCTCGTTGTTGCACAGAACGGTAGTGTAACGGTTAGCATACGCTCCCGGAAAGAGTTTTTTATATAGATGACTTCTATTAGAATCAAAGTACACTACAGGAACTACTTTGATTTGGGGCTCAACAAAGAGAGCACGCGATGGGCAGATAGTTGAGAGCTAATCTGTGTCGTGGGAGTTTAAAATACCTTTAATATTTCACGAAGAAGTTTAATAGAGAGTGAAACCATCAAAGTATTATTCGACAATTAATGTTCACTTATTCGGAATGCAAAAACCATCGATGAGTATTCATTAACGAGTTTCGCAGTTCTGCTATAACGTCACTCTCAGTCCGGTCAATCACACAGTATCCGGTAAATTAGTAGCATTTAGCGCAAACTGGGGATCTACTACTAAGTGAAGAACAGATAATTAGGCGTTTTTCTGTTCGTTCCACTGCTCTTTCTTGAAAGTCGGTTCTTTATTTTAGAGAGACAAAAGTGAAGAGTCAGACGTTCAATCGACAATATGTTATTAGAGATGTCATACTTATCAAAAGAATAGGATGGAAGAAAAAGACTACACCTCTTGATTATTCCTTTCACGTCGACGATCATGTGTCGATGATTTTGTTGCATTTATCAAGATGTCAAATATTCCGCCCATGGAACAAATGTGATGAGCGTTTTCAGTGACCTCTAGAAGTGATGCAGGCGCGCAGCTGCTCCATGAGTTTTGCGAAGAGCAACAACACAGCCGACTCAATGGTCGACATTCTCAACGAAGATTCTTGACGGAAAATATTACGCCTTCGCATAGATCGGTCATATGATAGCGAATGACAGTTTCAATAGCAATGGCCCACGTTACTTGATAAAGAAAGGAAGAGATGGTGCAAGTTACACAGTCTCATTCGTTACAGTGATTCATTAGTGTGGACAGTTTGATGGCCATCCATAATTTATGCAGCATAATATCCACAGAGTAAACATTCTGCTTTTCTAACAATTTTTATCATTGGAAAGGTTTTCTTTTTGCCAGCAAATTTGTTATAAAAAACAATCATTCATAGGAAATCTGGAGCGCTCACCAAAAATTCGCAATGCCCGACTATCCAGTGTGGCCTCAGCAGTCAAATATTAATAAAGCTACTACAGCAGCAAATTCTGTTGTCGGTTTTAACGAAAGACGAAGTGAAGAATGACCTTGTTGAAAATCAACAACAGAAAGGGCAGAAGAAATCGGAGCGAATGGAAAAGAATCAACAAGTCATCTATAGTGCCCGAAGGTAAGATAAGAAAAAAGGCATAAAGGCAGAGATGAGTTTTTCCTGTGCATTATGGCACTTATTCCACAACTTGTTTAGGTCGGAGGCGAATGCTAGAGAAAGGAATCGAGTACAGCATCTGGCCGATATGTTTGAACGCCTAAAATCTGTCTTACCGATTGAGTGCGATGTGAAAATTTCGAAATTGGCAACATTGAAAGTGAGTATCAACTGTATACTCTATCAAAACTTTATGGAGAAAGAAGAGTGTTAAAGAGCTTAGAATCTTTCAAGTAAATGTGCATCTCCTATTTTTTGACGTTAGCAAGTACTCATTTTGAGACTAGTGAAAAAGTTTTTCACTTTCATTGATCACCCGAGTGCTGATCCTTTACAAAAAGTTCATTTTTGCATCTACTACGCGGATCCCACCAAGTTTTATAATTCATTTCCACATCCACAAGAGCCCTGGAAATTTTTTCTTGAGCGTAGGTTGGGCTGCTACCTAAGGTCTGCCCTACTATTCCCGGCTTTGAGTGCTAGTTGAATCGAATTTCCATTGGGTCCTAAAATAGTCTCGTCATGGGTTTTTTACCTGAACTGCACAGAGTGAACTATTCTCAGGCACTGCGTTGGAAATTTTCCATCCCAAGAGGATTAGAAGCCTGTTGAGCCCAGAGCCGAGTCTAACCAGCAGCGTGCTCTTGATGAGTGGCTCCATTGACACTGCACCACCTGCCTTCACTCAGTAGCTGGAAGTGATGACGTTACAAATATTTGCAGTTTCAAGCAATTCCATTATTACATATCTTCATAGTTACAGCCTTGCACTGGGTAGAGTTACGGAAAGGATTTCGTTCTATTAACCAAGAGGCATGCGTGGTTTATAGGTGGCGAATGCAGCCTCTTCTTTCTGAACACTTTTGAATTACAATGAAGAACTCAAAGGGAATATGGGGAGTGAAAATAATAGCACTGTTGTCGATTAAATGATACTATTACTATTATACTTATTTACATAATGCACCGTAACTTCTACATTACGGGTTGCGGCACTTTCTATATTTGATTTGTTTCTTCTTATTTTCCGTTCAAAAATTCCTGAAACATTTCGTGCGTTTCTTCGACTCCTGCTCGAGAATTCATTTCGTTTTGTTTCTGAATGTCGTGAAAGGTGGTCGAGTCGGTTTTCCTTATGAACTTGGAAATAGCCGAGCTAAGTGGTCTTTCCTGGAAGAGTGAGATCTGCGTTCGAATCCTGGCTGACGCAAACGTTTTTGCACAGCACTCCACATATTGGGTATACTATAACATCATATCCTTTCATCATTATTTGAACCAACATGTCATGTGGTCTGGTAAGGGCTCTTGTACAGCCCGAGACACGCGTTTCATCCTTACAGACTCATTAGCCGGGCAGAACCCGTCGTCTGTCGATCTTTTTATAGTCAGTTCTCTCACGAGCCTTACACTCCTTATAGAGACTTATCGACGACGCACCCTTTACACTCTATGTCAAGTGAAACATTCACCTAACACAGAGTGTTGTGCACTCGATTGCTCATTGGCTGGTATTTTATCATAATTATAATTATACTTTTATCTCGAGTGCTTTGTTTAGACCACGCTCAAATTTCATCGACAGACGACGGGTTCTGCCCGGCTGATGAGTCTGAAAGGACGAAACACGTGTCTCGGGCTGTACAAGAGCCCTTACCAGACCACATGACATGTTGGCTCATATAATGATGAAAGGATATAATGAAAATTGAGCGTGGTCTTAACGAAGCACTCGAGATAAAGGTGTAATTTTGATAAAATACCAGCCAATGAGCAATCGAGTGTACAAGACACTGTGTTAAGTGAATGTTTCACTTGACATAGAGTGTAAAGCGTACGTCGTCGATAACTCTCTATAAGGAGTGTAAGGCTCCTGAGAAAACTGACTATTCGACAGACGACGGGTTCTGCCCGGCTGATGAGTCTGTAAGGACGAAGCACGTGTCTCGGGCTGTACAAGAGCCCTTACCAGACCACATGACATGTTGGCTCATATAATGATGAAAGGATATATTGAAATTTGAGCGTGGTCTAAACAAAGCACTCAAGATAAAGACATCATACATCTGCAAGTGGCAGTCAAAATAGAAAGAATTTAGACTGATTATTGATATCCAGCGTCTGTCAACACAAGTGGGTTCAATGCCGATAGCGGCTGCCCCACCAGATCGTCGACGGTTGGCTGTTGGCAGACAACGCGTTTTAGTGTAAATAAGAGTGCTGTGCAAAACGAGCGTCGGTAGTGCAGCGGTTAGCATACGCTCCCGTAAAGAATGAGATCTGGGTTCGAATCGAGGCTGACGCAAACGTTTTTGCACAGCACTCCACATATTGGGTATACTATAACATCTACCACTGCAAGTAGCAGTCAAAATAGAAAGAATTCAAACTGATTGAAAATGTTGAACACTTACTACACTTAACACGCCCAATAATCAAACTTTGCGCGGGCGCAGCTAGGCACGGCATATGGCGTTGTTTGGAAAATAAGCGAACGTATTGGCAGCTATAACACCTCAAAAAATGAGAACACTAAGGATTTACGAAAGGTTTTGATCTATTGTTTTACACTAAGTATTTGATGTCTGCGGCTAGTGCAATATTCTACTACTCAACCACATTTTTCCCATTATATCAAGCTGTTTTGTATTTTACCATCCCAATTTTTTTTATACTCTCCCATTCCATATGGAAGCAAAAATTCGCCGTTATGATTGCAAATAAAATAGCAGAGAGATACAGTCATTTACCTGTGAAGAATGGTTTTTTAAGTAAGGGAGTAGAACCCCTACTGGTTATTGTAAGCTAAATATATGTGCTGCACAAGATAAGCAAAAAATATGGCAAAGATCTGACATTTAAAAGTAAACTGCTGCAAGAAAAGGCATTGGATACGCGTAGCATTATGGTCGCCTCTTCATGAGTTGCACACAGTGCATTTCGGTGTTGTTTAATAAGAAGTTCAAACGATGATTGTTAGCGCTAATATTATGTATAGTAAGAATTTCTTATCTAATAAAAATCGTTTAGATCGCTTCAGCCTATATCGGGTATCTCGGCTGTGTCTTAGATGCAGAGAACGTATTCCGCTTGTTGGAGAGCGAGCAACTCCTGATGCTTAGCATTTGTGAAGCGAGGATATTCACAAGGAGACTCTAACTATTATCCCGTGAAATCGAAAATCAAAGTAGTTTAAATTTTACAATTTAATGTCGCATTTACGACAATGGAACATATTCAGGGCTTAGTTGAAAAAAGGTAGGTAAATGAAGAAACTTCTCAGTAGACACGATCTGATGTTAACAAAGAAAAAACTTAGAGATTTTTTATCTGGCCAAATCATGTGATCAATCCTTGATCATTATAGCAAGAATTATAAGTCTTAAGCTTATGATAGTCATCAAAGTCACGTCATAATGTATCTGAAACGTTGTTTTTCCATAAGTTAATTGATTTTTAAGGTACACCGTACCCCTTTGTTTTAAGCTTTTAAGTGAAGGAGAAGTGATCTCTCATTCACAATCCTACCTCTCTTTTTGTTAGCCTTTACCCTTTTCTTCTTCTGCCTATTCTATTCTGGTACGACAAAATCTCCGCTATTGTTTCTGTTCTGCTTATTTTTGGCGTGTTCAAGCTGTGCTAAGTGCACCTGTGAGTTTGACAATAATGTTGTTGGAATAACAAGAAAAGTCAATTAAGTTGCTTACATGGTTATGAAATGACTTAGCGCATTTTTCGAACAGCAATCTGTAGGTTTTGAGAATGAAAATTGTCCAATAAGGCGCGTTTGATAGCATCCAAGTTCTGCACATTGCATGTTTCAGCATCGGTCAGCCTACGAGAGGAGCTGATAGTAAATGATCACGAAAAGACAGAAAATTAAGACAAAACGAAACAGAGGTGCTTCTGCACATCGAACATGCCAGATGCGGCAATTGTTTGTATGGTAGGCAAACTTCACACTTTGGAGAATTGCCCAATAATTCAGCATCATATTTACTGAACTGCGCTGTTGGTTTAGAGAAAGTCTTGAGAGGATTGAGTGGCGAACAAAAACACGGCCTCAGGCGGAAATCGAACCCGCGTTTTCTCCATACCGGAGACGGATACTACCACATCACCACCGAGGCACATTTGCGCGACTACTTATTCTTCAGCGTCTCTATGTTTTTTCCCACCACTCAGTTCTCTTAGATATATATGTAACATCATAACACTGTGAAAAGGGCAGTAAAATTATTACAATTTCGGAGAAAGTCTTGACATAAGCATATATGACATCGCAGGTCACTTGTGACATCCTTGGCTGTTCACTATGCAACGATGAAACTTCACTTAATCAAGATGAAGTGCTTTTTGAGCAGAGCCCAGGCAAGTCCTAATATTTTCATACTCGGCAAGTTTAGGCAAAGTGGCGGTTATCTTGTCTTGGAAAAGCCTTTCCCAATCTGCAGAGTTGGATTACTGTATGTATTAGATATACAAATATGATTTCACGGTTTTTTCTACTGTAATAACAGTGAAAATGAAGATATGAAAATTTTTTTCTTTCTTTGAAAGTATGTTAAAAACGCTATTTATTTATCATATTTTTTATATACAAAAAATTCATGTGAAGCTTTTTATAGGACTTTGCATATGACGACTTTTGTACTCAAAAATGCCAATTTTTTAAAATTGCTAACTTGTAATTCGAAATTGGTAATTTCAAGTGGTAACCTGACGATGCAATGTCGGGAGAATAAGGTAGAGGAAGTGAAACTTCTTGAGCACCTCTCACTTCAGCTCTTTTATTACGCTCTTGATAGGCGTTTGCAACATGAAGTCGAGTGTTTTCATTCCGTTTTAATTTTTTATTACGATCTTTGCGATGACATAATTGCATGACCTCAATATTGTTCACTTGCGCATTTACTTGTAAACATTTTAACAGTGACAACTTGCCTATACTTGCTTAAAGATGGTGTTTGCTTCAAGCTCCATTAATCTTGTGCGCCGCTTCACTAGCATTTTCCTCTAAGCGCCATTCGTGCATGGGCAGCAATCGAACAATGTTCCCACAACAGCTCCATCTTAGAGCAAGTATGCGCAAGTTGTCTCCATCAAAATGTTCGCAAGGAAATGAGCAATTGGACGATACCAATTTGAGCAATTTCAATTACTTTGGCCAATAAATCTCCAAAATAAAGTTTCCGAAATGGCGTTTTTCGAACGGAAAAGTCGTCATCTTTGAAATCCTACAAAACCATCATATAAACTATTTTGTATATAAAAACAATGAATAAATAGCGTTTTCATCACATTTTCATACTAGAAAAAGGATTTGCATATATATGTTTTTACTTTTTTTGAAAAAAAAAAACGGCGGGGCCATAGTTGTACACCTAATAATGATGATCTGAGTGCCCTCGTATGGAACTAATACAGGATACCTCTAAAACTCAACTCGGCTAGCGTCCAACAGCGTTGATGGAGAACACATGATACCTGAGACCTAATTATATGCATACGTGAACACCTTTATGGATGATGGATGTATGTTAACAAGTGAATGAAAGAACTGATACGATCGTTTATTCACGTAAACTCGGCTCTTTCAAATGAACAAATAAAACATATTCTAGATGCTCCAGTTTAATTCGAAAGCTTGTTTGCCTCCTTTTCCACTTTGCTTTATGCTATCAACTTTCCCCATTATACACGAATTTCTTAATTGTATTCTCTAAGAGATTTGTGCACAGTAAAGCGTTAGAGGTGCCCTCCGATAACCTAAGTTTGATTTCAATCTACGATATTCACCATCCTTCAGATTTAGCATTGATATCACATTTGTTAGGAAGAAGAAAAAACTGAGCGATTTACGTTAACTAAGATGAGTTAGTGCCAATTCTCGTTTTCTACTTAATAAGAATTAGCTTAACGGATGGCTGGACAACACGTCGACTTCGTGAAATGAGTTTGAGGGAAAAAAGTTTAGGGAAAAACAGTGAAAAAAGCTGGCAACACCATCCCTACCCAATAGTCAAACAATGTTTTCGTACTGGCCATCAAAAAATCTAAGCAAATTTGTTTGTTGAGAGTACTGCAGTCATGAAAAAGAAGAGGAATATCATTTTCTATCCATCTAACAACATTTTCATATGCTTGCTGTTTAGCACGAAAAACAGAGTCTTTCTGTTGGAAAACATTTTGCATGCAGAGTACCGTACTTACTATATAATGTTTTGGAAGGGAAATCTAGTATGTAAATGAATGAAATAGCTAAAGCTTTCACTGGTGTGAAGAAATGTTGTTTGTCATAGCACAATGATAGAGGAACATACTGATGCGAATACATGACTATTAATGAAATGATTGCGGAAACACGATAAATAAATCTATATGTAGAGAAGAGATTTATGTAAAGTGTGCTCCACAAAACTGGTCGGGACAAAAGTTTTTAGCATCTTGACATTCATGAATGAGAAAGATGATGCAAGTGATCAATACTGAGTCGAAAAAGGAAAGTTTTCCATGGATTGCTATAAAAAATCTCAATTTTCTACAGAACTTCTTGAAGTGTATTTAAGAGACAAACAAAGCGAACATTGACCAACAATGAACATCATGTAATACAGTAGCTAAAGGTGTTGCCAGTAGACATATGCTCATTGGTCTGATCCCGTTCCCAGAATAAACGATTTGCCCCTCTTCTTAGCGCTGTAAAGAGTGCAATAGATCTGACTGAATGTAAACACTGGCATTTTTCACATCTCTGGGATGTCGAAATGACTGTACATGCTGAAAATTTAATTCTGTAACTTTTCTATGCTACAAATGGATTCAATTCATGGAGTATTTCTGTGAAAAGCTAGCAGATTTACGTTTGATGATGCCTACTAGAACGATAGAAACCTGTATAGATTCTTAACATCTTCTTGCAAATATTGTCTTGAGCCTGATCGATGGTTGTTGGCTCACAGGCATCACGACACTGACAGCATTGATCGCACCGCCCAGCTGTAGATGTGCAACATTTGGTGGTCGTCGAAGAATGATGGTCCGAATAAAATACAAAATAGTGGACCGAATTTCTTTATGTCGAGTAATGAGGATAACAAAGTTTAGATTGACCTGAAATAAAAGCACCTCAATGTTTTCCTTTGTCAGTGAAAATGAGATTAACATCATTTCCGTTATCCACATCCTATTCAAACCATTAGGGAAGAGCACGATTGCTAGCTAATTTCTTTTTACACTTTCAGTAACTAATAGATAGACTAACTCTGTAAAATTTAATGGTATCTGGTTTTTCAAAAAAACTTTTTATCGAGCTGCAACATCCAAAAAAACTGAATTTAGCACTCGGCGAGCATTTCTCACCGGCGAAGCGTGTGAGCGATCCACATGTGGTGAGCGACTTTGTTTTATCAGATGTGGGGTTTTCTCTTAGTTTGAGAAAGTTTTGGACAAAATATATGGTTGTGCTGCTCTGAAATTTCCTCTACACATTCGTATGCTTTTCGTATATAGACTTAGGCAGCTTAGACTTGCTAGTAGGCTTATTAGCGGGTTTATTTAGAAATATGAAATGAAAATGGAAAGCGTAAGACTTCAGAAAGGTGGAACAATGATTCTGCACACCTAGCTTCCGAATCAACTAAATTTGTGCTACCAAATGACCATTATTTTGCAAAGCGCAGTGGAATGGTGCTATTGTTGCGAAATTCCACCCACATACTGCAGCAAAAAAGCGCGCCGAGTGCGAAACCCAATATACTTTTGCCTACTCAGCGCATTAGTAACCCTTTTTCGAAAATCAAGTCATCACTGAAATTGCTGAGATTTCTGCATACAGTGATTGCTGAAAATGTAGGGAAAAGCTCTGTCTAGCGAAAATGCCCGCTCGTGGTATATAATTGTTCTAGGACTATAACATGTTAGTTATTTATTTATATATTTATTTACACGACCCGTTATCACAGTTTTTTATTGTGCGGATCCCAGTACTTCTAGCATTCGACGCGTTCTTAGTCTTTTTGAATAACGTACGGCACTGGTCGAGCATTTCCCCCTGCAATCTCGAGGATACCCTTGCTATGGCGTTCTATATGTTGTTCTTGTTGACTGCGGGAGTGTTGGGAGCGGAGCTTGCCTCCACTCGCAGCTTGACGAACAATACAACCACTCGACCACGGCGCCCCACTGCAACATGTTCATAAGTTTTTTTTTTCAAAACCAAGCATACTATTGAAATTTTCAAGATATGAGCTATCGAATGGCTCCATAACTTATTGAAAGCAGAAATCGTTTTTTTCGAGATGTTGAAATGGGGTGCGGATAAAAGAAAAGTGCTGAAACTGTAAATAGTAACGGAGAACAGGTTTGTTGCTTGAAAAATTAGAATACACTGAATACGGCAAATCCTACTGCCACATCTTATAGCTTACCGTCCAATATTACCTGACATTACAATTCTGTCACTTGTCATTACAGTTTTCTCTGCTGATTCTAACACCTTTCACATTCGATCTCTTTCCTCAATCACATCCTCCACTAAGGTCTACAAATACTTTACATGTGTTGAATTATCTCCTGCGGGAGTATATGGTCTTCCCTATGAGTATCGCAGAATGTTAGTCGAGACAATTTTCCTTGCAATCTTGGGACAGTCGAGCTATGACGTTCGTTGATTTCAAGAATGTTAGGATAGGGCATCAAATTAGCTTCTTGATTAATCATGCTTGTGCGTTATTTCCTCAATTATTATCTCTTTTTTCGCGGGATACCTTATGGAATACCCGACATCCAAATCTGAAACCGCAGCAGAGGATGGGGCAATTCATGAAATATTAGCGTTTTTGAAGGATATGTAAACACGAACCGGTAACCAGTTTTGAAGTAATGAAAGCTGCAAACGTATGGAGCGTGCATTCTGAAGTCAGCAGTATTTTATAAAGTCAGTTAATTCAGAAACGAGTACTCCATATAGATCACATGTTATTTGATTTGCTTAATTTTTTGATTCCGTTTGGTGAATTGTCCATAGTGATCTAGTCAAGTAGCACGTGAATTACTGTGTGGTCTTTAAGCTCAGGCAGAAGACCTCCCTGATCTAGTAAGCGTAAGCACTTTTTCTTTGTTATCTGGTTAACCATGAAGAACTACCAACTTAGAGCTCAAAAGGATATCATTTTCTCTTGAAAATTCGAAACAACATGTTAATTAAAGCTATCGAAACGAATTTCCAATTTGTAGTAATTTCGTTTTCGAACCGATTATATTTCTGAGTGACAGTCTCTAGACAACGAATCGAATACAGGGAGAGATGGAACACATGATAAGCTTGAAGATAGGTTCAGTATTGGGGCATTCTCTTCATCTGAATGCTAGTAAAACAATTAATTAATACGCAAATGTTGCAAGAACTCAGGTCAACAAACTCACGTTAACGGCATAGAGCGAGTAGAGTAAAGTTGCATAATTTCTGTGAAAACCTCCAATTTGAAAGACAGCAAGGACATCTGGCATGAATAAAAAAACTATAGCATTTATTGTCGTTAAACCTAAAATTTATGCTAAAGTACTGTTCGAGGTACAACTCACAAATATATACACAATATAAATATATATATATATATATATATATATATATATACATCTTTGTATCCGTCTGTCTATAGACCTCGCTCAAAACAGAATACAGTCTGATAACACATCTTAAGTCTATCATGAGGTCCGTTATGGCACTTACAGCGTGCTAGACATGTGCTTCAACATTGCAGCCTTATCAAGTAGTACGGCGCCTTCCTATTCATCAATCCTTTGCAGGGGGATATACATCTACATATAAATGAGTCGACGTCGAATATGCAAATTACCGCATGTCAGGTGATAAAACTCCCTCCATTGTGGTGACTAGCAGTCGAGCGCTCATGGCTGGTATAATGAATTATACCTTTACTTGATTCGGTTTATGTAGACCTCGAGAAAACAATAAACAATCAGATAACATATTCTGAGCCTATCAAAAGGTCTTTTATGGCCCCTGGAGCGTGCTAAACACGTGTTTCTGCACTGCAGCCTCATTAGTAGCAAAATGCCTTATATCACTTAACATGCGAAAATTATTTATTTGGTGTCGATTGTTTTACGTGGGGGTTTACCAGCAAGTGTTCACAAGACCGTAAAAAATTCAAGGGATTGAAGGAGCTGAGGACTGTTGAAAAGGTTGCCCAATCACTTCGTCTTCTGCGAAAACATTCAGAAAATCCGTCGCTGAGTTCAACAAATTCCGGAGCGCTCGATACGAAAATGTCTCGGGAAACTCAGGATCATCGAGCTGAGCGGCCGAAACATTATCAAAAGTAAGCTAAAGTGAAGTAGCTACAAGAACTCTTGTGTTCACTTTTGGGACAATAGATATAAGAAAAATGGACTTCAAAGGTTCACCGGATGATTTGTTTAATCGCTTGTAGTCGTTTGTCGGATCGGAGATGCTTTTACAGATGAGAAGAATTTGACGGTTAAATCACCTCACAATTGCCATAATCGACGTCACTTCTTAAGAATGGTGCGCAGAAGTCTGCAGAGGCAAAAACCGTGAGCCGCAGTCATTTTCTAGCCCCTGTGATAGTCTGGGTTGGCATTTGTGCCACCGAAAAAAACGCCATTGGTTTCATCAACGAAGACGTCAAAATCAGCGTTGTCAGCTATCACCAGCATGCTTCACGGAGCCTGGTGGATCCTTGAACTACTCAAAACTTTGGCGCTATCTACACTTTAGCAAGAATGAGCTCTTGCGCATTCGGCCTGCCCGTTCAGTGATTTCCATCTGTCAAGAGCAGTTTTCATACTTTTGACGCAAGGACATTTGGCCGTTAAACTCGCAGAATTTCAACCCATGGATTATTCAATGCGGTCCGTATTGAAGGAAGAAGTCTTCGCTACTTGCTAAACTACCGTGGACGTGCTTAGAACGGCTTCGACACGTTCTTGGACGGAATTACGTTGGGCACATGTGTGAGCATCGTCTGACGAAGGGAGGTAATTTTGAGAATTTGTAAAAATTTTTTGATTATTGTTATAGTTATTGATCTGATAAACGTAATTATTCCTTCAACTGAATGAATTCATTGTTTATGTGGTAATTATTTAGTGTTGAAATATCTGAAAAAATTATCAGAACTTTTTTCACACCTTGTGTATACCTGTATATGATACAACTAATTGTTTATACATATGACCGACCTACCAATAGTTATTGTTGAATGCTGTGTATTTCGGAGCCTTGCTGCTCGCAAACGATCTCGTTTAACTTCTGTTTTAGTAAATCTCTGAAATATGTGTTAGTCAGAACGAAGGTAAGAATAAGAGCAGTAAATTAGATGCTACAGACTCTCGTGGTACAAATTTCGGGCTCCTCGGTGTCACAACGTCCAAAAAGGTATAACTTTTCAAAACAACAAATTTTTGCAAACAGCAGTATTTTCTAACGTTTATTAACCAGTTGGGTTCGAAGTGTCCTCTCTAAAAGAACTAATCGCCGCGTCGAGGATAGCCTTGCTGAGGCGTTCCATAGGACCTTCGTTGTTTACTGCCGGGGCGTGTTGGGGTGAGGATCAGCCTACATACATCTCGCAGTGCCGAACGTCGACTACTTGGCCATTGCACCTCGCAGCGAAAATATGCGTATTTTTGGTAAATTAAGGTTTTGCGGATAGTTATCTCTAAGCTAAGCGATATAATATCACAGAAGAAATTTCTAGAAATTTTTTAGTGCAACGGACGCTCATGTGTTGGAAGTTTCCTGTGGTCAAACGAAAAAACTGCATGATTTTGGAAGAAACCTATTTCTAGCTGCTATATAACATTTGTATTCTTTATTTTTGCACTATATTCTTGCAGTAATTCGTGTACTATAAAGTGCCGACTTTGATAATAAGCTTGGTTTAGGAAAAAAACCTTCATATTACGTTTTAGTAACGACAAAGAAGTTTGCTTTCGGAGTGCGTTATTTCAACTTTACTGAAGATTTTTTTGTATAATACACTAGAAGTTGACTCCAAAAAAATTTTTGCCGCTGCGAAAAAAACTGAATATCAGTGAAGAAACTTTTCTTAACATACTTCTAGTGGATAAAGAGCTACAGTTGTCCTAAAAATTCTCTCTTTTATAATACAAAAGTCATCTCAGTGGAGTAAAAACGCATTGTCAACTTTTTCACATTTCTTTCAACAATTTGTGAAGTTGTTATTTGATAGTATATTGCCTACAACGTACGGCTTCCAAAGGAATTATACATGGTGGAATCTGATAAGGACATAACATGTTTTGTGCCGTTAGGTCTAGTGCTATACAAGTACCTAGTTCGTCCTATTAGGACTCATCAGTATCATCCTATTTCGGTTCAGCCGATCCCCTGAGGTTAAATAATCCTCTATAAAGGAATCGACGCCGAGTAATAATAACGATAACAGTAATTATAACGGCTTCCTTGATAGAGGATTATTTAACCTCAGGGGATCGGCTGAACCGAGAGATGGTGGTATGATGAGTCCTAATAAAGCGAAACAGGCGCCTGTATACCACTGGACCTAACAGCTCAAAACATGTTATATCCTTATCGTATTATGTCATTTTGAGCGGTTCTATAGAAGAGGAGTCGATAGAAGAGATATGATACATGGTAGAATTTTTAGTAAGTAGAGAGGGTAGTTTCGGTAGTAACTGCATTCTTAAACTTTAGGAGTAATTCTTCAAAAAATAACTGAAGCGCGTGAATTCAATGCGCATAACCAGCAACAAAGGCTGCAGCGACGAATAATATTCATAGGAGAGTATAAGTGGATGAAGTAAAACTTATTACCCATAGTAGAATAGAACAAAGTCTCTTTTGTGAGTCTATATGTGTTCCAACTCCCAAAGTACTTTCGTACTAATTTCAGGAACTTGTTGTCTTATCGATGAAGTGGCACGCCAGCATTATGCAGTGTAATTTTTCACAGGAAATCCACTGTTCTGTAATTTTATCATGTTTCGACCAAAAATGGTCTCAGTGAAGTCTATCTCATAGTATGAAACCTTTCTGTGAAGAGCGAACCCTATTTAGTGGAGAAGAAAATTCAAATTCATTAGGAAACCACCACACCGTCATTGCAGCGCGCTGCACTGCCGCACGATCGCACCTCCTGCCACGTAAAAATCAACATAGGACTCAGCGCGTTAAGTAAACGGTCTACTATGACCTCTAAGTTTCCGGGGATGAAATTGCCCTAATTTGAAAGAAAATTATCAGATGTGCAATCATGATTCCGTTGTTTTTTTTTTGCTGTAATAATAGTAGAAATAAAGATGTGCAAGCTCTTTTTTTTTTGTCCAGAAGTGTGATAGATGCGCTATCTACTCATATGAATTATTCATAAGATATTTCATATGATGGTGGTTTTTATAGGTCTTCGAAGATGACGTTTTCTGAGTATTGGAAAACTCCATTTGCGAAACTTTACTTTGCAGGGTTATGAACCAAAAGTAATTGAAATTGCTTTATTTTGATATCGTTCATTGCGCATTTTCTTGCAAACGTTTTGGTATACAAATTACCTTTTCGTACAAAAAATACAAAATTAAGTTACATTTGTTAATGGAGCTGTCGTGGGGACAGATTCGTTTGCTACTCGTGCATGAATGGCACATAGAGGAAAATGCTAATGAAGCGGCGCACCAAGTTTAATGTGGTGATAAGCAGCAAGCTTGGAGCGGGCTATCTCGTAGCAAGTACAGGCAAATTTATGCCAAAATGTTCGCAAGACAATGCGCAATCAAACGATACAAAGGTGATTCATTTTCTTCGAAAATCGTATTGAAAACGAAAACGACGGTTCGCAATTTGCTGCGTTATAATGCTTGACTTAATGATGCAAACGCCGATCGAAAACGTCATAAAAGAGCGAGGTTTTAATACGTTCTACTTTACCCCTCTTACTCTCCCAACATTGCAGCGCCAGATTATTACTTGGAATTACCAGATTTAAACTACAAATTGATTGCAAATATGAAAGGGATGACGTTTTTAGCTGCAAAAATCGTTATCTTCAAAACCCTATGAAATTCATCATACGGGATATTTTTCGTGTAAAAAGCTTATAAATAAGTAGTGTTTCTAACGCACTTTAGAATAAAAAAACTTGGATACTTAACTTTTACTATTATTATAGGGAAAATGGCAGAGTCATGCTTGCACACCCAATATTAGGCCCGTATGAAAGTTGAGTAAGAATCCACTGGATTATAGAATGCATGAGCTGCAACGAATATGTGAGAACTATGTGGTAACTAGCACCAAAGCTGGGAATCACGTTTTTTATCATGAATCAAAGAAAGATGAGGACTTTTTAGACAAATAATGTAGCATAAAATGCTCAAGAATGTGTGGAATTTAGCAGAGATTTAGAGAAAAAGAATCTGTGCACAGATGTCGATATTGCGACGTTAAAAATTCGTTAGCGACAAGTTTATTGACGGAGTAAATCTTTGAACTAAGCGAAGTCGAACAATAATAACTGTAAAATAAAGCTTCATTTGAATATACCTGTCTCATGCGTAAAATAATAAATACGTATATAACGCCAGACAATAGAATGCAAACTATACGCATGAGTAATACGTATAAATGAAATCCTGGATAAACGGCTTCAGAAGTGAGACACAACTTGGAGACCAATGCTGGATCGTTCATAGTGAGAACGAAGTTCACCACACTGGGAATCAGTACAACCATAGTCGGAACTGGAATTTTAATCAGTAAGTGGAAAGAAACCTCATGTTTTTTTTCAACTTGCCTTTGATTCGTGCACTTTTGTCGGAAAGTTTGTGTTGTTTGTCACCCAGTAAATGATAGATTCTCTTTTTCATTTCTGGTTGTCTTTGAAAATCCTTATAATAAAAGGAGAAAAGGTAAAGCTTTAAGAATTGAGATACTCCTTATAGTAACGCTATGTGGCCGTCACCATTCGTAACATCGTATCAAGTCAGTATTTTCTATTATCTTAGAAAGTACTAAACTGCCAACTCCGTGCCAACGTAAAATTTATCTAGACTTTATGATCAAGCTAGCAATCGTGTGTGTTTCGCAGGGCATCTCTAATTACCATGCTACATGTGTGCAATTCGCTCGTTTTCTGAAGTTCTTCACTGAAAAATCTTTAAGGAAGTGAATTGCGTTTAATGATTTCGAGGAGTCATTCGTAATTTGGATACAATGCTAAGTACAGTGATCGTTTTCTTTCTTTTCGCCAAAGAGTTTGCAGCATTAATTCACTGATAAGGATATAATATGTTCTGAGCTATGCTTAAGTGCTATACAGGCGCCTGTTTCATCCTACCAGTACTCATCAGTGATATCGTTCCTCGGCTTAGCCGATCCCTTAAGGTTATCCTCCTCTATGAAGGAATCGATACCGAGTAATAAATCACCACCAGTCAGATGATGGAATTCACTGACATTGTGGTGATCGGCAGTCGAACTTGTGGCTTTCCCACAAGGATAGGCTGAACCGAGGACGGTGCTAGTGATGAGTCCCGGTAGGACGAAACAGGCGCCTCTATAGCACTTAGGCAGGGCTCAAAACATGTTACATCTTTATGAGATTATTATTGCTTGAGCTAGCTCTGTAGAAAGGCGATCGAATGAAAAAGCATTAATTTATCTTAATTATTGTGCTGTCCCACGATTCCTTTCTCAACTCGGCACTTTTACTGATTCAATTGTTATTTAATTGGAAAAAAACGATTAACAATGAAATCGTCACCATGACCAAATGATGAAACCATTTTCTGGATAGAGAATGGATGAGGTCTCTTCAGAAAAAAAAGAGGCTGGTGATCAAAGTGGTCGGGGAGGTCATTTCTGAGCTGGCTGTAGTTTCTGAATTTTTCCTTCCGCGGATGCTGCTTCAGGGTGCGGAAGAGA
Source organism: Parelaphostrongylus tenuis (assembly GCA_019055375.1). Taxonomy (NCBI): domain Eukaryota; kingdom Metazoa; phylum Nematoda; class Chromadorea; order Rhabditida; family Metastrongylidae; genus Parelaphostrongylus; species Parelaphostrongylus tenuis. Next base: position 64,014 of record JAHQIW010000415.1, read on the forward strand.
CGGTAATTCGGGCAATATCAGGCTATACAGTGGATGAGGTGCGTGGTCAAGCACTGCTTCTTCAAAATGTGGCGAGTTGACTTTGCAATCTGAGATCGATCCTGTCCTGGCGAAGGACGACACTGAGTCGTTTGAACGCTTCCCTCGCACTGATTGCGATCAACTTTCGGAGTTGTTCACCGTGGGTATCGGTATTGGTTGTCTGTTTTCGAGCAGTTCCCATTACGGCATGCCCTGCCAATCCCAGAAAACCGAGAACACAATCTTTCGAGCATGAAACTTGGATTTTGGTTGAAGTGGCTGGTTTTTTGGCAGCCAAAAGACGTGACGTGTGTAGTTCTCGTACCTGAAAGAGTTCTACTTGCGCCGTCACAGCGGAATACTACGGTCGTGGTTGGTTAACGCATAAGATGTCTATTTAGAGACCACTTAGTGGATGGCCATTCCATTTGCATGGTGAATGATGATACTACAACCATATCCAAATGTTTGGTTCATATCGCCTTTTAGCAATAACCCGATTTGAAATAGAAAAAAAATGAATACAACAATAGTGTCAAAGAAGTTGTAGGGCAGCGCATTATTATACTAATTCTACACAACTTGTCCTTTATATTTAACACGGAAAAGCTATCACTTATTCCACTTGGCTCGACCTTTCGTGTCTATCATCTATGTTCTTCCAAAATTACTGCGTCTGGGTTTGACTGCTACTAATCTTGAAATAGACAGCCCAGAGTAATCCCACTTGGCTGCAGAGAGTGAATTTTCTCATAAAAGTCTAGTTTTCTTTTTATGATCTATCTAATTATGAACTTTTTAACTGCTCGTTTCGAGTGCTTCCTTGAGACCACGCTAAGATTTCGATACAACTGAATAGATAGTATTTGAGCGTAGTCTTAAGAAAACACTTGAAACGAACGGTATAAATTCAAAATTACCAGCCAAGAGGAGTGCACAACATTGCCGCTATAGTGATTTATTTCACTTGATGGAACAAGTAAATTGTACGTTGTCGCCTATTCTACGTGTAAAAGGGTACGGGTTCTCGAGAGAAGATTGTCTCAAGACTAAGGACCTGCCCGACTGACGAAGCTGCTAAAGACAAAACACGTGTATCGGGCTTCACAAGTGCTCATAATAGACCACATGACACCACACATGACTTCACAAGTGCACATAAAAGACTACATGGCTCAAATGATAATTATAAGACAAAAAGCTAGAAAGGCTCTCGACGTTGATCAATCCCTGAGGATCGCCGTAAATTCTGTTCAATTTTTAACTTCTTTAGAGGTGATTAATAGCATATCTGGCCTTTACCATGAGTCGCGGTGGCCGCCCGCTGAACTGAGTCAGTGCTGCTTATCCTCCCAGACAAGTCTGGGACCAGTCTGGTACCAATTTACCGAACTCGGAGGGATGAATAGCTTGGTGAGCCATGAGCGCGAGTTCGAATCATTGACCCCGTGTGAGACGCAGAGCACCTCTAACCACTGCACCACATGCTCTCAATTATAAGATATATTGAAAATTTGCAGCCTTTAATGACCAACTATTTTGACATGCGGTTTTTTATCTCTAATAATCTTCGACTCAGTAGTGAAATTGAGCATTTCGCGGATGGCTCAGCTAAGAGTAAACTTAACGCGAGGTAGTACATCTTCAATTGTTGCTATCGTGTATGCTATTATTGCATTATCCTTCATGATCAATGGTTCCATCTTGTGCTCCAAATCACCTAAGTGCACTCGTCTTTTTATCAAGATGGGTAAGTTGTTAACACACACGTCTAGAAGGAAGAATGTTAGATTGAGCAAAAAGTTTTGGGAAATTTTCAAAAATGTCGTTTTTTTTAACATCTTCGAGATGTTTGTTTTACTGATAAAAAGCCTATTGAGCAGTCTCATTTGCGCATATTGATCCACCATTCCTAAAGACAAGATTTGGCGATCAAACAAAACTGTTTATCCGAAATAATTTTATTTGACCGCCTTGCGGTGTTATGATGTTACTATGGACCCAATGATGATGTAGTGCGGTGTGCAAAAACACTTGCGTGATACCGGCTGACGTAAGCGTTTTTGCACACCACTCTACATCAGAATTGTTTATATTTGACCGTTTTAGCAGTAGTATCATGTTTCAATATACCCAGTGATATAGAGTGATGTGCAAAAATTTTTATGTCAGATGGGATTCGCACCCAAATCTCGCCCTATCCGGGGGCGCGTGCTCAACCGTTGCACTACCAACGCCCATTTTGCTAAATGTCGGTTAAATAAAAATAATTCTGTCTGATCATCAATACCCAATATCTGCCAGCATAAGGGGATTCAAGGTTTATTGTGACTACCCACTCCAGATCGTTGATAGTTGATTGCTGACAGACGCGTTGCAGCGTAAAGAGAGTGGTGCCAAAACGGGCGTCGGTAGTAGTGCAGCGGTTGAGCACGCGTCCCCGAATAGAGTGAAATGTGGGTTTGAATCCCAGCTGACGCAAAAGTTCTTGCACATCACTGGGTATATTTGACGACTCTTAAAGTTGCAGATAAGATTTATGAGGGTGAACGTGGTGGCACGGCGGCAAAATCGACTGCGAGCAGATGGTTTAAGCGATCCAAAAAAGCTATTGCTGTTGTTTTTTCTTAATTTGCACATAGGAGCAAAATCTTGAAAAATTCCCCAAAACTGCTTTTTCAACTCTATATTGACTTCATAAATCGATGCGCCATGAAAAAGATTCTGGAAACGAAGAAATGACCGCTCCGAATCTTTTTACTCCAAATGTTCATTATGAAGAGAGTACACTCAAGATTCACCTGAGCAGGCATACTATATGTTTGCAGAAGGGACAATGAAAAAAGCAGAGATAGTGAAGGAATCAGAACAAAAAAGATAAACGATAGAGATTCACTTACTTCCAATAATGCCACAGTTATACCTTTTATCAAAATTCATGTATTTGAGTGGAATTGATATTGCCAATAAGCGATCAAATGCAACTACCAGTGACAATATTCCCTTAAATAATAGATTTCATAGAAATTTGTACTCGGAACAGTTCAGTGCATCATCAATACTTTCTAAGAGGTACTGTCCTGAAAATCAATGAAGCTTTTGATATAAACATTTTTAAATTCAAAGAATTTCAATATATGGCATGGAGTCTAGTATGCGTGTATTTCCATTCATGAATAAGGAACAACTGAACCATATGAGATATTATGACGCAAAATGGATCCACCAGAAAAGGCCTCAGATAGATGAGGCAGAAAGAAAAACTTAGGCATTTATCACCTGTATTTGATAGGAGATCGTCAGTAAGTGCACTTCAAATTTTCTATTACACTCTGAACGCTCAATGAATACCATACCTAAATTATCTTATTTGAATAGTCTCCTATTTATATCGATTGACTTCTACCTATTGATAAATGAATAAATATATCACCGTGCTCGCCAAGATTCCATATTTCCGCATAACGATGTATTCCACTCAAAATGAATCCCATTCCAAATGCGAGATCAGTGACGGCAAGTGCAGTAATCACTTGAATCACATTTTTTTTTGGATTCTTCCTTGCTTCACTATGTTCATATCTTTGAAATGAAAACTAATAAGGTGCGCAATTCTTAAATTTTTTGAATACACTACCATTTCTGTTTTTAAACTTTTTCCATAGATCGATTTGTAATCACAAAAATATGTAGTTAGGCTTCGCAAAAGATCGAATCGGATGGCACCTTCCGACGAGGTCTGTACCATCTCTAGTCGTGGACAGAGATGCGTGATCATCCAATGGCAGTAACAATATGATGTTATGTCACCTTATCTTTTTTATTGGCAGCGAAGCTCTTAAACTGAAGGCAATTTTTTGCTTATTCAATCTTGGAACTTGATGGTCTGTTGTGATGCTTATTCAATCATTAATTCTTCATCTTAAGCTCAGTAGTTGTTTTCCATGATGCGATCACTTCTGATATTGCGTTCTGTGTGGAACATAAATCACATTGAAAATGCTGTTATTTTATCTACGCAGTACCTTCTATGAATGCTTCTGTATTATGCCCACCCGACTTTGGTTTCATACTAGACTCCTGTTCTTGTTCTGATTCAAAAGGACATAAGTGATGTATTTCCTGGTCACTGTTTTGTTATCGCTAATGCAGTATCTTCCACAAGCTCGATTTTTCTTAACAGCCATTGTCAAAAACTTTTTTGCGACATGAATATTTTTGTGCCACAGAACTGAATTTTGTCTTTCCAACTATGCCGTCTGCAGAGCCTAACTCGTTATTAGGCATGTCACTGATGTCATCGACGGCAACAATCAGCTATTAGCCTCAAAAGCTCCCGGCCATCTCGTTGCTACCGCTCCGTACTACCTGTACGACTAAAGATAATCGTTAATGTATGGTTAGATCGTCTCAGAAGCAAGCACCTCTCATAGACGAGTGGAGAAAAAACCGTAGATGAGCTACCTTAATGCTGCGTTCATATAGTTCACTATGCACAATCAGTTGATTATAAGAATTTTTTTCTTCAAACTATATAATCAAAAGGAAATAATGAAATACCTTGGAATTCTCGCCGTGATCTCAATGATTTGACCAGAATCATCGTTAAGGCTAATGGAGTATTAAGGATCACAGCGATGGAACCTGCAATAACCAGAGATCAGAAAACATTGCAAGTTTCTCCTTGAAGCGATTTTTTTCCATAAATCCAATACCATACCTTCGATTAAATAAGCATAAACAGTTTCCTTCAGTACTCTAACATTTGTTTCCATATTGATTTTTCAAAAACGAAGTTTTTTTGTGAACCTGTAGAACAACCATTGAAATTCGCTCACATTGAAAGCTACGGAATATAGCAAAAATATTTACAACGGCATTAGAGGAACGATAACACTGGAGTGGACAAAGAAAATCAGTTTGAATTTTTTTTCAATTTATTTCAATCTATCATTTTGTCCTTGTAAATGAGTTAAAATACGAGGCGTATTCAAACGGCGTGTAAGAACAGCTTAGAGCTAGCTGTTCGAGCCTAAAATATGAGGTCAATCTCAAATAATCTCATGGGTTGTGCTTCTAATCTACCAGTAGCGTTGTATATGGATACACCAAACTTGTCAGGTGCTCAGTGATGGGTTAGGAAAGAGCATGTATCATTTAAAACAGATACGGTTCCAATTTATAGACTTCAAAAAGATCATGGTCTCCATTAGTCGGTAGTGCGGTACCGTACTAACGACCACGTATCCAATGCAGTCCACCTCCAACCACTACCGTGTAAGAGACATAGGGCGTAATGATAAAAGCTGCGTGGGAATGGGCCGAACTGCAAGCTTTGTTTTCTCTTGAGCTATAATAATTCATTTCTGATTGTTTACAGTCCCTTGTCTTTGTTGAGGAGATTGTGATGGAAGTCGCCAAGATGACTTCAGTGAGGAAATGAAATTATTCAAAAATTAGAAATGGAAATAGAAATTATAAAAAATAAAGTTTCTTGCGCAATGGTCAAAAAGACAATGAGGGTTCTTTGCAAAACTCATAACTCTATTACATTATAAATATCTTGAGAAATTACCAATAATATTTTCAGTTGTACTCACAGTTAGCAAAAGTTTTCCAAAACTCTCTGACGAGGAGAAAACATTATACTATCTGCATGTGGGCCGGTGCTCTTTGATTTCTAATTTTTTTTGGATTTCTAAATTTTCTTTCGTGTGGAGACGTCCGCACACAAATCCACAACCGATTAGTGGCATGGACAAAGAACAGTTGAATAAGTATCGATTTTTTTACTGTATGGTCATTCTTATACAGCACATCAACAATTGTTTTTTTACCGCACCAATATTTGCACATTTTTAACGACCTATAACTCTCTTATCAGAGTTTCTTGTCTAGCAAAAGAGTTTGCTTCTTCATTTCTTCATCTGTTTTCGTCTTTTAAAATAGCGCTTAATTACCAGTTGTACTAACAAACGGGTCAGAGTGCAAAGGAAGTCATGATACAACCTAATAATTATCATCAGCATGCTATAAAATATGGTAAATGGAGATTAGCCAGTGAACAGTTTTCATATTCTCCGCTTAAGAAGCTGTGGGATCGACTGAAACAGTTGAGAGACAGCGAGCATAGTCGTTCCTCAATAAATAAAAAAATGAAGAGATAGATTTCTGCGAAAATGGTTTTCTTTTCGGCACACATAACTGCGTGAGGATGACTCTTTTGACTGTCTATCATGATACCAAAACTTTAATGAGAGGAAGCAAACTTTTCAGAGCAAATTTTTCCATGGCGGCACATTTTCTGTGCTTATTGTCATCAGCAGGGTCCTTTACATAATTCTTTTTCATTTCACCTATTCTCAAATTATACAGATACATATCCTGTTCCAGTGTACCTCCGAGGCGAAGCGTTTTCTGTATTGGAAAAGTTACTAGGGATCGCGGGTAAAGATCATAGCATAGTTCCCAAGATCAACTAATTTCGGCACTGATTGAATAATTCAGTTTTTACCCTTCATAGGCAGTACCAAAGTTAATAATAACAGAACTTATTGATTACAGCAGTAGGACAGCGCAGTAGCAGAACAATAACTGACGTTCTGGAGCTTTCGCCTTCTTGAGACCTTGGAAGAGTCGCATTGACATGCAATCTACTCAACCAAATATTTTCGTAACCAAAAAGATAGAACTTAGTATATAGGTATTAAATCAGGTAGTGAATAGCTTCATTTATATACACTCACCGTTTATTGTTTAATGGTCCTCCAAATATGTAGACCAGTCGAGCAGAGTTTAGCAAGGTGAGGAATGTGCGTGGCTTGAAAAATACATATGAAAAATGGCGAAAAGTCACGCGTAATGACGAGGCACTCAACTTTACAACTCATACCCGCATTTTTAGCTCAAATCCAAAGCGTCCGAGAATTTCTCGCCTATAAAACTTTGTCAAAGGATATTACTTCCATCTCAAAATCTTTGCTATGTGTGTGCGTACATGGAAACGCTGATTGCACGAGCATTCAAGTACAGTTCACCTAATCACTTGTGAAGCGTGCCGGACGAATACATGGGCGATACGGGAAGATCGCTCTGTCTTCGTATATAAGAACACCTAACCGGTAAACTTAGAACTATATTAAACCAAACATTTCGTTAGGCGCGCATATGGCAGAGACACATAACGAACCAGATATGGAATAGGAGTGAATGACCTTGCAAAGTAACATAAGATCTAGCACGGAAAACTCCCCAAGCGCTGTGGATTCATGCCAGAAATGCGGAAATAAACTGCAAAGATAAGTGCCTTGTCATCATGCGTGACTTTGCGCCTTTTCTCTGATTTTTGATCTGAGTCACGCACACTCTTCACTCATTAAAAATTGTGCGGCTGATCAACATAATATTTGGTGGACCATAAAACATGAATACGGTGAATGTACATATGAAAGCTATTCACTAAGCCATTTTCTTGCTTTGAAATCTATCTACTTGGTTGAAAAAGTATTTGACTAAGTAGATTGCTTGTCAGTTTTACATATTCTGAAGAAGGCGAACCATCCGTAACCTCAGCCGTTGTATTGTTTCTGTGATGTATTATTAGGATGAGGCAAAGGTGCCCTAGCAACCGCCGAAAACTCGAAGTTTATACATATATTCAATTGAAAACAATATTTATTCTTCAAAATATAAGCCATCGCTATCTTTGGATTTTTGCTAAATATCTGCAAGGCTTCGGATCTGCTCGGAATATTATTTTCGGGCTTTCAATCAAATATTCCTGACGTGCCTCTTCAACTTGCTTAAATGTTTCGTATCGGTGTCAACGCAAGAAATTTTCTGTTCAGCGAAAAAGCCCATAATCGGACGGCGCAGCATCTGGACTGTAGGCTTGGTGCGGAAAGACCTTAACTCTTTCCTATTTACCACACTTTTCCTTGGAATTCTTTGCGATGTGAAGTTTGCCATTGTCTTGATAAAACAGTGCACACCTTCGGCAGGTCAATTTTGGGTTCTTTTCCTACAACGTATCGTAGACTCGGTATGACTAGTGTTGCCGTGGGAGTTTCTCATGGATTTATTTTTGAGAAATTTTCGTGAATTTACAGTAACCGATACTGTGTGTAATAAACACAAAATCTGAGTTTTCGCGGGTGTTAAGGATCTTTTTTCTTCAAAATAGTACTTTGGCGCGATTTACTGCTTTACCAGCTATCTCTATCTCTGATACGAAGCTTTAAAGCGTGCCAAAAAAATTGTAGAAGACTATTAATTTATGGGAAAATGCTGCACAAATCAATCTAAAACGATTTTCAGGTAGTAAATTTGTACATGATGCCTCGTTCAAACTTAAGAGCAAGATTACGTCTTCGGTCCTCAAGTTATAAGTTTGATGCTTGCAAAGTGGACACGAAGAACGCTAGAAGAAGAATATGACACACACAAACGGAAAGAACACGATGATTTCTGTCCAGATGCGATTAATGTTCTGCTTGTCATACGCGCGTCTGGAAAACCTAGATGTCAAGGAGACAGATTGAGAAGATAATCAACGATCTCAATGAAAGGAACAGCATCTCCTTTAAGGTTACTCGAAACGATGTCTAAGACGTTGACAGTGAGAGAGAGAGAGATATATATATAATCAGTGCAACGGTAAAGGTTCTCTAGAAAGATTTTTCTCAATCACTACGCGTATAGAAGAGCAAAATTTTTTACGACTTCCAAGTTTTAGAAACAGATGGCCACAATAAGAAAAGCTTCAACAGCTGAGAAAAATTTTGTGGAGGATTTGAGCTTATCATTCGATGTTGAAGCAGCTTCACACTCTAATGACCAAAATGCTCTGAAATGTATACCATTTAGATGCTTCTAAGTTCCTTACAATTGATTTCGCTTTTACATAAATTCTATGTGGATTCGTGTCTGTTTAGCTGTCTCATAAGCGAGAGGCTCCCTATAACACAGCACTTGTCTACGAAATATTGCTCTCGTATCCGTGTAGCTCCACTAAATCTGTGAAAGTAGTTTTTTCAGTGATGCCATTTAGATGTAAGCACTTGAAGATTACGGAAGACGTGGTAGTTGGATTCGTTTCCACAAGCAACTGACCATACTGGCGCGGTCCTAATTTAATGGTCACTAGATGAAAAATAGATTGTTTGGGGCTTGGGATTAAACCAGTGACATTACGTATAATGTGATGCACTATCTAGTGCACCATATTGCCTTCTGAATGGAAAAAAACAAATAGAAATTGCGTGGGAGAAGTATACAATTGGAGGAAGTAGAACATATGAAGAGTTCAAGAGGGCTACAAGAAAATCTGCAGAATTACAGCTAGTTGTTGTGATTCTAGCAACAATAAACATTTTTTTCTATTATCAGTGGCAGATGCCACATAGATTCAAATGTCAATAAAGTTTCCAAGTTCGATGCAGAAAAAATTTTGATACTCTGATTGCCTTGAGTAAAGACTACAAATCAAGTCCGACAGTTATTTCGGACGTAATTGCGGCAACTTTTAATTTTCAATGTGAACAATGAGTCAAGTAAAAAGATTGTCATATCTGGCGAATCCCGACAACGTTGAGCAATTTTCAATGACGTAACGGCTAAGACGTTTTCGCAAAAAAAAAGCAAAATTTGGACCCGATTACTTTTGTTAATGACAATGATTGTGATGCCGCAAATTCAATGGAGGAGGTGATGGAGTTTTTAGTTTCAAATGAGTGCTAATCTAAGTTAGTCGCATTTATAACTACTTTAGAATTATTTGAGTAGACCTAATAGTAGGCAACTCTTTGCTCGCTAATGTTAACCTACAGAGTTTTAGCGTAGCGAGTATGCGTGAGATTCTGCGTCGCCTGCACTCTTGTCAATCCCACCAATCTGGCGTTTACAATTTTTTAGTTCAGAAATTGTTAGATTAATCAGAATATGGGAGCTGTAATGGCTAATGAAACCATAGAATAATATATGATCCCTTGTGCGTAATCATTCTGGAGCGACTACTCTATTTATCGCGCACAGCAGATCGGTGCCAGGCTTGCGTGGGAGAAGCTCACTCCGATCGACAAAGAATGTCGAGTACCTGCGGTAAACCGAATAAGTGAAAAAGCACGGCCATTCCATAATTTTGAGGAGAATAGGCCCGGACAGCATTTACAACGCTTAGAGCAACTTCTCAAGTACCACAAAACTCACACGTAAAACCGAAGATTATTGGGAGGAATGAAGCTTAAAAAAGACAGTAAACGAAAACCTAGGATCTACGTAATATTTGAGGCTAGAACGCATAAATAATTATGGAAATAAGCGCAAGCTTCATTCCGACCAAAAAGTTTGGGTGAATTCAAATGTCTAAAAACTTAATATCCTATGCTACACTATGTGAATCACGCCGAGATCATTGAGATCTCTAACGTTAGCGGTTCAGTGAGTTGAGAATTAGAATGGATTAACTCAGTGATGCGCTTTCTTTACAAATGGTAATTAGCTTGAAAGCGACACTTCAACGGTTTCCTGTTGTTTGATAGATTGAGAAATGACTGTTTGCCTACAGGCTTGAGAAAGAAACCAAACGAATTGTAAATACATTACTGAAAATTAATTTAGCATAGATTATGACATGAACTACTGTTTACAAATCATTCAGTAAAATACACTCTAATCGCACTTTCATTTCAGTGTTAATAAAATTTATTGCTGGCAATGAAAATTCAGAAAATTAATTTCGAATAATTTCGTAATAAAACATAAGCCGACTTTCACTAAACCTCGATGTGGAGGGTGGAAACTGTCTCACGGACGATCCTTTGAACTCTTTTGAGCTTTTAGAACGAGACAGTTTATGAGACAATGTAGAATTGTTGATCTTAAAAAAATGTTGGAAAAACATTGCTGGGAATGAAATATAATAGGTAATCAGAAAAATAATTTCGGATTTGTAAATTCATGCTTCTTCCATACGTTCTAGCAAAACTTTTTCTCAGAAACCGATATTGATAAGGGCTTCGTGACCGGATAGTTATAATGTTCGTCGCAGCGCGCGAGGTACCATGCCCGACCCCGTAACACTCTCTTGCATTCGACAACGGACGCCCTATGGATGGCCACACCCAGGACATCTTTGAGATTGCAAGGAGACAAGTTCAGTTAGTATCCCACGACGTAAAAGAAGAATGCGAAAAAACGTGTTGAATGCCAGAAGCGCTGGGATCTGTACGTAGAGAAATACTATAAAGACAGATCAAAGAAGTGTGAAGTAAAGTGTAACAATGTCGATTTAATTATTATCTCCGGCAAGTCTCAAGACTACAATCTACAGTGTCAAGACAAATGTGGAATAATCTACTTCCAAGAGTTCAATCCCGCACATGTCACACCTACCGAATGCCGCTTGTTCAAGCACCTCAAAAACTTTCTGTGACAGAATGCTTCAAAAATTAGAAGGCTAAATCTACCTTCAACTATTTTCTCGCTAAGAGAAACCCAGAATTTTGAGAAGAAGTGTAACTAAACATCTCGTTTAGATAAAACCTGTGGACACCAATGACTTTTATTTAGATTCACAAAGTTGGTTTTTGGACCCTTTCCCGGCCTTACCAGGCCTCTCATACTTTCGAGGTCGGTAAATTAGTGGACGACTTGTCTGGAGCTATCTCATTCTCTCAAAATCCACTCACAAACTAACATAACCATCCCGGAACAGGAGGGCAAACCGACTTGAATAGTACTTAACGGTTATAAAAAAGCAAAAATCTGTATACAGCAGCCGAATATAAACATTAACGTTGAACACCGAGGATAACGGAAGCGAAGAAATGAATTGAATGTATAAAGCGGTGAGATGCCCAGAAAAGATCTGAACTCAGATCATTGAAAGAAAATTGTCATATTCATTCTGGGTTAAGATATGCAACTTAGAACTAGAAGTTACTATTCTATTTTAATTACCTGAATATCTAATATAAAAGAAGATTACAAATTGACATTGCGTCACAAAATCCAATGTGTGAAATTTTTGTAGCATTCGATGATAGAAATAAGAAATGGCGACGTACTTTAATTTCTATAGGAGGAAAGGTCGTCAATGGACCACACAAAGTCCAATTTCGACGACTGCAGTGGATGTTGAGGCAAGTGCGAGGAATTCTACACATAATTTACATTAATTGTCAGCGTGCTTAAAAAAATTAACTAAGAACAATATGAATTTTGTGAAAGCTTTTTTTTTGAATTAGTTCGTCTGACAGACGCGATAAAACGTAGAAAGCATTTGGTCTGTATTACCGTCGCAGTATCCTAATTAATCTTAATCACGGGACGACGACTCTATCAAATAAACAATAATAAAAAATGGCTTCATTTTGGAGAAGTGTACAATTTTTGTTGAGTCTGATTGTATGACAGCAAGCAAAGTGCACGTTCGTTATAAAAATTTGTAGCGCTATCACCATAAAAGCCGCTTCTTGGAAAATAATAAATATGATTGAGAGTCTTTCACAAGCTCTTATATGCCACCATTGCCATCTGCACAAATGCTGAGTATCAAATTCTCCTATTACTTTCAAATCTCGTTTTCATGTCATTTGTGTTGATGGATGCAAATAGCTTTTTCGTATTCATCATCCAAAGTGTTACGAACTTTTCGCGTTCAAGTTTTATGTCGCATGATTATTGCGACATACCTTTCTGATCATTGTCACTGAATTTTTGTCGAGCTAACTCTCCATGGGCTTAAGATAGCCTGGATAGAGAGTTTCTAACTGGATTGCTACGAATGGGATATTCCCCGTATGAGTGCGGTATCAATATCTACACCACTGAGATTTAAAAGCTTTATGGGACCTGAACAAGGTCAATAGTCGATTCGCTTCAGCAAATACATGTGAACCCTCCATTTTTCAACGAGCACTGTCCATCTAAGCTAACACTGCTCGAACAATGCGAACATACTGAATACTACAGACAACACATCCTACTTTATGTCTTTCGGTTAAGAGCAAAATACGTATAGCTTGCCAATTTTTCTTAACAAGCTCTAAATCTATTTTGTTCGGAAAACAACGTCACACTTGTAATTTCATTTTCATCTCACAGCCTTGAACACTATATTATTAATTGATATATTATTAAGAATTATCACAAAGCTCGGCTCATGCCCTTTTGCTATTTATAATCGCATCACATTCACCTTTCACGTTCCGGACCGTCGAGTGATTCGAGTGGGCATCAACAACACTTCAGTTTTTTCCTATCGCGTGCAAGAGTAGCCCAATGGGTCCTTCTCACTTAGCACTTAGTCACAAGACGACGATTCTATCAAATAAACAATAAGAAAAGTCGCTTTATTTTGGAGAAGTGTACAATTTTTGTTGAGTCTGATTGTATGACAGCAAGCAAAGTGCACGTTCGTTATAAAATTTGTAGCGCTATCACCATAAAGCCGCTTCTTGGAAAATAATAAATATGATTGAGAGTCTTTCACAAGCTCTTATATGCCACCATTGCCATCTGCACAAATGCTGAGTATCAAATTCTCCTATTACTTTCAAATCTCGTTTTCATGTCATTTGTGTTGATGGATGCAAATAGCTTTTTCGTATTCATCATCCAAAGTGTTACGAACTTTTCGCGTTCAAGTTTTATGTCGCATGATTATTGCGACATACCTTTCTGATCATTGTCGCTAAATTTTTGTCGAGCTAACTCTCCATGGGAATAAGATAGCCTGGATAGAGAGTTTCTAACTGGATTGCTACGAATGGGATATTCCCCGTATGAGCGCGGTATCAATATCTACACCACTGAGATTTAAAAGCTTTATGGGACCTGGACAAGGTCAATAGTCGATTCGCTTCAGCAAATACATGTGAACCCTCCATTTTTCAACGAGCACTGTCCATCTAAGCTAACACTGCTCGAACAATGCGAACATACTGAATATTACAGACAACATATCCTACTTTATGGCTTTCGGTTAAGAGGAAATACGTATAGCTTGCCAATTTTTCTTAACAAGCTCTAAATCTATTTTGTTCGGAAAACAACGTCACACTTGTAATTTCATTTTCATCTCACAGCCTTGAGCACTATATTATTAATTGATATATTATTGAGAATTATCACAAAGCTCAGCTTATGCCCTTTTGCTATTTATAATCGCATCACATTCACCTGTCACGTATCGTTCCGAAGCGTCGATTGATTTGAGTGGGCACCAACACACTTCAGTTTTTTCCTATCGCGTGCAAGAGTAGCCCAATGGGTCCTTTTCGATCTAGGGATTCGTTGAGCATCATACCTTTCTTCTAGGCTTTTCGTGAAGAAATCGGACCATCGGATCGGTGGTCTTAATGTGGAACGCTCGACATCCCTAGAAATTCAGTTGGTAACGGCTCCGTCCATTGGTAGTCGTTGAAACGCATCACGTGTCCGGCCCACCTTATTTTCGATAGCCTGACATGTAAAATATAGTCTTTGATCTTCGATCGTTGAACTAACATCGGCCTTTCGATGCGCGTTCAATAACGCCAAGTGATCTTTCACCCTGCTTACGTAGCGAACAGGTTTCTTCCGCGTGCGTTAGGACAGATATAATCGTCTAGTCGAACAGGTGGGCACGGAGTCGGAGGTTTTTTGTTTACTCCACTACATCCTCGATACTTTAAGACGCTCCCCAAGCCGCTCGTTTCCTCCTGTTCAACTCTGGAGCTAGACCGTTGATCATGTTGATTTCACGACTTAGATAGACGTAACTGTGGTAACTGCATTCGGAGATGTTCGTTTCCTTGAGCATGAAGAGGAAAACCTATTCGTTCTTCATAAACATCGTTTTCCAGATTTAATTGGGAGCCATTTTTCCACAGGCGTTGTGGAAACCGGTCAACATTCGTTACCCCTGGCTGATACTTGTTGTTATGACAACGACAGCTTCAGCAAAGCCAAATAGTTTATTGTCGACCGTCAGTTTTCACTCCCTTATCGTCTTATTCCAATATTCGCATAACGTTCTTGAGGGTGGAATTGAATAATTTTGAAGGAATCTTCTCGCCTTGTCGAACCCCTCTTCTTACGTAGATAGTAATATCGTTCCTGAATGGCGATATTTTGATTTTATTATAGCCCAGGGACTATTGTTATGCACCAAGTAGGGACGCTCTGGTTGTTCAGAGACTCTATAACAGCTCTTGTTTCCATTAAATCAGAGGCCTTCTTCAAATCGATGAAACTTTGACAGAGCGGTAGTTTATACTCTCGTTAAGCTTCAATAAGTCTTGTGATCGCGTATGTGGTCTATGGCGCTAAATCCTTTCCGGAACTCTACTTGTTCACATGGCTCCCTTTGGTCTAAGGTTCTGTGGATCCTGTTCAGGGACTCGAGTGTAGAGTTTATAGACAACGGACACCAAGCAGAATGGGAGATAAATGCTTATGTCGTAAAGGTGTCCCTTTCTAAACAACAATACGGTCTTGAGGGTTTTCCATTGATTGGGAACCGTGCATTCTGACAGGTAGCCAGTGAAGAGCCGAGTCAGGGCATTAACGAGAACTGGTGGTAGGGTCTTCAGGTTTTCTGGTCCAATCTTGTCCGGACCGGGTGGTGTCTTAATCGTCACCGACGATATGGCCTGTCGGATTTCGGGAGGGAGAAGCGGTGAATAGACAAACTTATTCTCTTTCAGCTCAAGTGGCGGTAAGAGAACATGGCTAGTGAAAAGATCCGAGTAGTAGCCGTGGATGACTTTCTCCAGTGCCCTTCTCGAAGCTGTAAGTGCCCCGCCAGGGCACCGGACTGCAATCGTCTTGGTCTTGTAATTGGTGAAGCTTTGCTGGGCTTTGCAAAGCTCTTCCTTTCTTCTGTAGCTTCGGCCAGAACTGGTGCTCGTCTCTCTTCGAGGTCATCTTTTATCGTTTCTCTACACCTTTCCTCGGGTTCGGACGAGAGGTTGCGGTTGCCTGTAGCTCGTGCGATTCCTCGTTGACGTATCAGCTCGAGTGTCCGGGAAACAAGCGTTTCTCTTCGTATTTTTAGAAATCTCGGCTTTCATAGCTCTAACATGAAGATGTTCGATGAATCGATCGTATACTACGTAGTTGCTGTCAACAACGGTACCTTCAAAAGAGCCGACTGATGCCTTGAATATATCCATCTTATGATAGTTGTGGGACTGCGTTTCTTGAGTTATTGACTTTCTCTCCTTTCCGCCAAAAATGGAACGTTGCGCGAAGGAGACGGCGGTATAATCCCTTATAGAATTTAGGAACAACAGCGACATCGGTCAAGCAAAACTTTCGATCTACTAAGATGTGGTCTAGTTCGTTATGGTACTCTCCATTGGGAGACTCCCACGTCCACCACTGAGAGTGAGGTCTCCGGAATTGTGAGTTGCCATGGATGGTTTTGGTCGTTGTGTTAAACATGACTAGCCCAACACCCTGGTCGTTCATCTTAATCCGTGAGTCTCAATGTGACGCTCTTCAGGCGTTCTTCTAAGCCCGATTTTTGCGTGAAAATTTCCAACAATGACCTTGAAGGATGTACGGTCTTTTCTGAAGAACTTTTCGAAATCATTATAGAGCGCTTCGATTTTCTTCGTCATAGCTTGCTGTTGATGTGTAAGCAACGAAGATGCTCAAATGCGGCATTGATCCACATCATTTCAACCGCAATCGTCCGATTCGGGTTGTGAGCTGTTGAAATGAATCGATCTTCATAGTCAAATACTTTGACGAGAACGCCAACGCCGCCAACACCTTTGCGATCGCATGTGCAACAAACAGTTGTTCTCCAGTGTCATAAAGGATAAAAGGATAAAGCTCTCGGCGTTGATCAATTCCTGAGGGATGCACCATGCATTCGACTTCAATTTTCAACTTCGTTTGAGGTGATTGAATGCATATCTGGCCTTTACAATGACTCACGGTGGCCTCCCGCTGAACCGAGTCAGTGCTGCTTGTCCTCCCAGACAAGTCTGAGACCTGCCTGGTACCAATTTACCGACCCCGGAGGAATGGATGGCTTGGCGAGCCATGAGTGCGAGATCGAACCATTGACCTCGTGTGCGACACAGAGCACCTCTAACCACTGCGTCCAGTGTCATAAGCAACATGAAATGAATGACGTCTTCTCGTCTAAGCCAGACCAATTGCGTCATACCTGGTCCTTTTTGCCTGCATTAATAGATTTTCTTCAACGGATTCACATGCAAGTGTTCGTGCATTATAGGAACAGATCGTGACTTTAGTCCGATTTACTTCTGGCTCTGAGATCTGAGCAGCCCCTCCGTACTCGCCCCAATCGACGCTGCTGTAGCGGGGCTCCTTCGAGGTCAGGGAAATAAGGCCCCTTTTTATTGGTGTTTCGAGCGTTTTTTGCAGCCATGGTATAGTCTGGTAGGCTATAAACGTGGGGCTGGATACTCATGAGCAACGTGCCAGTCTCTCTGAGAACCGTGGGGGGCTCATTTGTTAGAGGTGACTCCTAACCGCCTCCAATGTACTTCTCACCCGCTTGATTCCAGGTCTTTGACCAATTTGACTCATAGAAATGAAAGTTTGCCAAATTGACGCTGCAAAAGCAGGGAGCCTATTCTCTAAATCACTCTGCATCTCTGAGAGCACGTGGCCGCTTTCAGTTCGTGCTAATTTCCCTCTCCACCACCTGAGCTTCACGTGCACTCGCGGCTAGCCGGGGGGATTCCTCAAAGAGGGAGATCCGTGACCGCATCACATTATAAGATGCATTTTCAAAACTTCTACAGGTTGATCAGAATTTCAAGCCAGCGAAAACTACGAGTTTGCTTATACGAAGTCAAAATCATGCATAGTGAAGAAGAATTATAATAAAACGCACACTGCAGCGTTGGTTTGCAACGCAATCCTGGCGAATTCAACCTTATAGGCAAAAGGGGTCATAGACGACGGCGGCGATGATTTGAAAGCTTTAGTGGAATCGAACATGAGCACAATTGTTCGAAAACATTTAAAAGAAGTTGGTGTAGGGGCCTCAAATACTTTGCATCATATGAAAATTGTGAAAGTCACGAAAGCTCGCCAAATGTACGTTTTATGACTGCTTATACGCCGCACTAGTCACACTGAACTAAGTTTGGCACCTTCGACATTGGTTGAGGTACATTTTTCTTGAAGGCCACCGTTTCCTCAGGCATCTCAATAAATCCCTGTGCGATGAATACTTCGAAAATCAAATCAACTTCTAAAGTGTCTTCAACAGATTGTCCCTGAAGGAACAAAGGAGTGATACAAGTAAACTCGTTGTATGCTAAAATCTACTATTTTTACTAATTAGTATTTCTCCTGATTAAGTTGATTTTGATCCGAGAAATTTCAGTTCAAAAAACAGGATGAAATCCACCATTGACTTCCAAAGAAGCTAATAGCTGAACATTGAGAAAACTTGAGCTGCTTTACAAGTTGGTGATTTACGTGGAGAATTCTCCTTTTCTGCATATTGTTGTTGGATAGATGAGAATTATTGAACAACCCCGATTACGCCATAACTATTGACAGAGTCAAATCTCAATCAAAAGGGAAATGCATGACCATCACACTTGACCTGGAACATTTTTTCAAATAGGCCTTTGATTTGTAAGTGTTTCATCCGTTACTATATGTCAACAGAATATGCTTAACCTCACACGAACATTAAATATATTGCGACAATCTCAGCAGTTCTTGCCCTCAATTCATTCCATCGCATCAGTATTGGCGGTGGTCTTTAAATTTTTCCTCAATGCCAGCCTGTTAGCCAAGTTTTTTGTCTGTTCCATAGATGTTCTCAGGCATTCCTTGACTTGATTCTTCCTAGAATATCGTGGTAGATTTTTCAGTGAATTATCGGACAGGTTCTTTGGTGTTATCTGGCAGGGGCTCTTGGAAAACATTTTTTCTAACAATTCCCAAGACCGACAGTCTAATATCCTCGGCATGCTTCGATATATTTCCTGACTTTCTTCTTTACGCCAAACACGGGGTGCTACATTACACTTTGCGTAACAACTAACGTTTAGGCAGTTCGCCTTCTTCAGAGCCTAGGAACGTCAAATTGTCGGCAATCCAATCAGTCAAAAACCTCCATTACTCCTTAAGAAAAAATCACCACGCCTAGATTTCAATCGCATCAAGCACAAAATCAACTCTCAACATACTCACCGCATTTTATAGTGTTCCACTGAATGATTCAATTGGAGATTACCGGAAAGAGATCACATAGGCTCGTAATGCATCCTACCTATCAAAACAATAGTCTTATATACTGACTCAAATCACGGGTGTTAACTGGGCATTCCTCCCTGCGGTTTATGCCTGGGTTGGTCGTATTAATCCAAAACGCATCCAAGATCTTTCGCGCTGATGTTCTTAGCTTTTGCGCAAGGATGGTGACTTCGATTTCAACTCAACTCCGTCGTGTTTCTGTTCTCTATGCGTCCCCAGAGGGGTGTTCCGTCTGTTAAGACGCTTGTCAGTCAGGTGTTCTTCTATGCGGGCATAGAGCGGCCTCCCCGTTTCGCCAATATATTTATCACTATACGCTTTGCAAGAGATTAGGTGGACTCTACCTACACTCGTGCAATCACCATTTCTGCCGTTAGAACATATTTTACAATCTTTCATCATGCAGAGACGGTCACATGAGCGATTGCGAACTACTTGGCGTCTTAGAGTATTCAGTGGTACTTCAATAATAGCCATCGCTTGCTCTAAACAAGCTCTTTTCAAGCAGCTTTTCATAGCTGTACTATTCTCTATCAAAAAGAACAGGAGGATTCCTTTCATTCGGGTTTTTGTTCGGAGGCGTACTCTTTCCTCTAACCTAAGCCGAGGGGCTACAAATTCGTATCCATTAGAAGTGGCTATTTCGCGAGCCAGTTTCCGGATTCTACTCTCTGCTGTTCCCCGGTACACCCAATGGCGCCTATTCGAAACATGTTTTTTACTAATGCCTTTTTCGTATGTGAGGAGAGGTAGTGAATCAGGATATTCTTATTACTTAGCTGACGATACCATTTTGTTATGTAACTATTCTCGACTAAGTTTATTTGCACGTTCAAGAAAGGAATCCAATTGTCTTTTGGTATCTCACGAGTGAATCAATATACTCTGACTGTTCATCCAGCAGAGGATTGGGGAGTGGAACTCGGCTCCACGCGCACCGTGACGAGCATCACAACCACTCGACCACGTCGCTCCCAGATGACAGATATAATAAAATTTTGATCTTAAGTAAACTTTATCGGTACGAAAAAAGAGATAACTACCGAAAGACTTTCTACAAGCGTATAAGGATGCCCAGTGCTTTCAAAAATCCTCACTTTTCGATGAGAAAGCTATGTCATTAAGATAAAAACTTATTTCAAACTCCTTTTCCACATCTCTTTCGACGTTAATGTATAAGTGTAAGCGAAAATAAATATTCTGCAATGTGTGATTTTCAGATAAAAATCCAAATGGGAGTTTTTGTTACCTAGTTTGCGTAAGCCTTGATAAAGTTCACATCTATCATCTTGTGGAGTATCCCTTTGCAAAAAAAAGTGCATTTTCTTCACCGAAGTTTTTGGAACTTTCACTGATGTTGCAGTTTTTCTACTCTAAATATTCAACATTCAGCAACTCATAGAGTCAAGATCAGTAACATCAAATGACCTTTGCTAGTACATTAGCACCCTGTCAACAGTCTATCACTGTTCCTTGAAGTTGTCCTTCTACAATCAACAGTCAGTACTTCCTACTTTTCAATAGAGCATTAGTCTTTCAGTAGCTTGAAAAATAAAGATTTCAGTAAGGGGACTAGTTTCAAAAAATACCTCCTTAGTGTGCAGTGATAAAGAAGAGGATGGTTTCTTCTGGGAAAGCTAAACCGCTCTTTGTACCTTTCCAGCGGATTCATTGACAGTCACATGGTAATACTTAGATGATCGCAGTATCCCATTGCCATGGAAAAATAGTATATTGCCCAGCAGATTTCTATAACCATGCATCACAACGATTCGTTATTTCAACAGGAAAGCGAAATCCTTTAGAAATGAGTGAATTTCCAACTAATAATCAATCAGGAGTCATTTTTATTTGACCGCTACTTGCGGTGTTATGATGTTTAGATATACTCAATAATGTAGAGTGCTATGCAAAAGCGTTTGCGTCAGACGTGATTCAAACCCAGATCTTACTCTTTCCGGGAGCGTATGCCAACCGTTACACCACCGAAGCTTAGCACACGCTATCGGATAGAATGAAATCTGGGTTAGAATCACGTTTGACACAAAAGTTTTTTCACAGCACTCTACATTATTGGGAATATCTAAATTTCCAATTCTTATTGCGCATGTTTGTCACCTGTCTTATGAGAGTGGGACTGTCTTCTAATACTCATCATTCAACCGATGGCCTGTTTTACAATCATCTCCCAAATATCAGGCATGTACACTTTGTAGAAGTCAATTAGTTTCTTACACCTGAGTTTTGTGCTTCCTTGCACTCCTCTCAACGACATCAAAGAGTAGGGGCACGATTCTGGACGACAATACATTCATTGACCACTCACCGATTACCTTCTTATCAGTGTACTCTCGATGTGATCGAGAGCAAATCAGTTCCGAAAGCGCACCTATGGAGTCAGTGTGAGCGCCGCAGCAATGAACAAAGGTGAAGTATGTACTATTACTGATTTGCCCAAGAGCGTCTATGGCTTCACACAGAATTTTCAGCAAGCCGTGGCTCCTCTTCACATATATAAATTATACAGAAATCGTGGATGTCATTAAAAATCGATGTTTCCACGGTGTGAACGTAAAGGAGGATACCCATGGGAAGCAGTAAGGCTGTGTAGTATGCCACTGGACTGCCTCAAGCACCTACACGTAGTTAAATGAAGTTATTTTGGGAGGTGGGACTTGAGGATGGCAAAGGGAGTCGTATGGAAAGCAACAAATTTAAAATTAAATTACATTAGAGAATGTAATGGTTTAGTGCGAAAAGCTGCAACGACGAATAATGCTCATTGCAAATTGAAAGTGAGTATATAAGAAAAAAACCTACAGAACAATAGAAGAAAGTCTGTATAATTATAGTATTTCTATATGGTCTCCATTTGAAGTGCGCCGTGAATATAAAAATCACTGACAGTCATTGATGAACTGGTATTGCATACGGTATGCACCAATATTTGTGATTATTATTTATTGATTTCAAATTTTCAAATGCTGTGATGAATTTCAGGCACAGTATGTAGTGAAAGTAATCAAAACTTGCGGATTTATATCGTATTCTCTTTTACAACCTACTACAATTGAGAGAATGTCAAACAGTACGACTGCGTAGTAAACTAGCGTTTTCTTTTCATATCTGTCACCTGTCTACCCGCTGATCGTCGAGAGACTCGAGCAGGTACCAGCAACTCTTCCATTTTTCCCTATCGCGTGCAAGAGTAGCCCAGTGGGTCCTCCTCGCTCTAAGGATTCGCTGAGCATCATATCTTTCTTCTATCGCTTTCGTGAAAAAATAGGACCAGCGGATCAGTGGTCTTCCTTTAGTGCGCTTGATGTCCCGAGGAATCCAGTCGGTAACGGCTCTCGTCCATCGGTTGTCGTAAGAGTGCATCACGTGTCCGGCATACCTTATTTTCGATATCCTGCTGTGTAGAACGGCGTCTCTGATTTTCGATCGTTGACGTAGGTCGGAACATCGGATCCTTTCTCTCATTTGCGAGATACGCGATACTCCTTGCATCGACCTTTCGACTGCGCGTTCGATAACGCCAAGTGATTTTTCATCTTGCTTACGTAGCGACCAGATTTCTACGTTAGGGCAGTGATAATCGTAGAGTCGAAAAGGTGGGCACGGAGGAGTCAGATGTTCTTCGTCCTCTTCACTACATCTTCGTTGCTCTTAAACGTTCCCCAAGCCGCTCGTTACCTCCTGCTCAACTCTGGAGCTAGGTCGTCCATCATGTTGATTTCACGACGTAGACAGACGTAATTGGAGCACTCGGAGATTATCGTTCCGTTGAGCGTGAATGGGGCATTAGAAACCCATCCGTTCCTCATGAACATTGTTTTCGTTAGATTTAGTTGAAGACCAATCTTTCCACAGGCCTTATTGAAATTGATCAACATTCGTTCCGCTTGACTGATGTTTGGTGTTATGAGAACGATATCGGCAGCAAAGTGAAGATGGTTTAATTGTCGATCGTCGATTTTCACTCTCATATCGTCCCATTCTAATGTTCGCATGACGTTTTGTAGGGTGGCAGTGAATAGTTATGGCGAAATTGTATCGCCTTGTCAAACCCCTCTTCTTACGTCAATGGTGATGTTGTTGTAGAATGGAGATATTTTGGTCGCAAATCTTTATAGCTCACGAAGGATCATTATGTACCGAGTAGGGACGCTCTGGTTATCCATCGCCTCTATAACCGCTTCTGTTTCCACTGAATCAAAGGCTTTCTTGAGATCGACGAAAGTGAGGCAGAGTGGTTGCTTGTACTATCGTGAAACTTGAGTGAGTCTTTTGAACGTGTGAATGTGGTCCATGGTGCTAAACCCTTTTCGAAACCCTGCTTGTTCGCATGGCTGTCCTTCGACCAGTGATCTGTCAATCCTGTTTAGGATGACTCGAGTAAAGAGTTTATAGAGAACGGACAGTAAGCAGATTGGGCGATAATTGCCTATGTCGTGAAGGTCTCCCTTTCTGAACAACAATACGGTTTTCATGGTTTTCCATTGAATAGGAACCTTGCATTCTGACAGGTAGCGAGTGAACAGCCGAGCCAGGGGGTTGATGAGAACTGGCGGTAGGTTCTTTGGTGTTCTGGTCTAATCCTGTCTGGACCGGGTGTTGTTCTGTTCTTCACCGACGATATAGCATGTCGGATTTCGGAATAGAGGACCGGTGGAACGACATATTCGTCCACTTTCAATTTATATGACGGTAAGACGACATGGCTAGCGAAAAGATCCAGTAGTATTGGTGGATGACTTTCTCCATAGCCATTCTTGAAGCTGTAAGTGTCCCGTCAGGACATCGGAGTGCAGTCATCTTGGTCTTATAGTTGGCGAAGCCTCGCTGGGCTTTGCGAATGCTCTTCCCAGCTTCTGCAGCTTCTGCCACAACTGCTGCTCTTCTCTCTTTGAGGTCTTCTTTTATCGCCTCTCTTCAGCGTTTCGCAGTCCGGACGTAAGGATTTTATTGCCTGTAGCTCGTGCGATTCCACGTTGACGTACCAGCTCGAGTGTCTGCGGAGACAAGCGTCTCTTCGTGACCTTAGGACTCTCTGCTTTCACAGCGCCAACGTGAAGATATTCAACAGTCGATCGTATTCTTCGTCGATGTTGTCGACAACGGTATCTTCTCAAGAGCCGACTAAAGAGTTGAATACATCCCAGTTTATGGTAGTTCTGAGGCTTCGTTGTTTGAATTTAACGGCTTTCTTTCCTCTCCTCGGAAATCGGAACGTTGCGCGAAGGAGGCGATGGTCTGATCCCGTGTAGAACTTAGGAACAACAGCGACGTCGGTCAGGCAAAACCTTCGATTTACTATGATGTGATCTATTTCGTTATGGTGCTCTCCATTGGGAGACTTCCACGTCCGTCGCTGAGAAGAGGCTTTTGGAATTGCGAGTTACCATGGATGGTTTGAGTCGTCATGATAAACTCAGATAGCCTCTCACCCTGTTCATTTCATTCTAGTCCGTGGGTCCCTACGTGACGTTCTTCAGACGTTCTTCTAGGTCCAATTTTTGCGTTAAAATCTCCGACAATGATCTTGAAGAATGTATGATCTTCTCTGAAGAATTTTTCGAGGTCCATATAGAACGCTTCGACTTCGTCTTCGTCATGGCTTGATGTTGGTGCGTAAGCAACGAAGATGTTAAAGCCGGCATAGAACCACGTCGTTTCAACCGTAATCGTCCGATACGGGTTGTTAGTTGTTCAAACGAATCAATGTTCACGGGCAAATTCGATTTGACGAGGACGTCAACGCCGCCGACACCTCTGTGATCGCTAGTACCAAGGAACAGTTCTTCTCTGGTGTCATAAACAGCGTGAAAAGGATGGCACCTTCTCGTCTCAGCCAAGCCAATGACGTCATACCTTATTCTTCTTGCTTGAATCAATAGATCTTCTACAGCGACTTCGTGAGCAAGGGTTCTTGCGTTGTAGGCACAGATCGTCATTTTAGTCCGTTTCGATCTTGGCAGCCTAGTTCGGCCCTGAGATTTTAGCAGCTTATCCGTACTCGCTACCTGGCGGTGCCGTCCAGGGGCTCTTTCGAGGTCAGGGGAATGAGGCCCATATTTGTTACTGTTTTTGGCATTTTAATACCCAACGTATAGCTTGCTAGGCTCCAAACGTGGGGACTGCGTACTCACGAATAGCTTGCCAGTCTCTCTCGGAGGAGCGGGAGGAGCTTACTTGTTGGAGGCGACTCCTAACCCCCTCTCATGTGCTTCCCAGCTGCTTGATTGCAGGCTTTTGGCCGACTTGACTCGTAGAAATAGAGTTTTTGTCAATTCGGCGCTGCAGAAGCAGAGAGCTCGTTCCCTGAATCCACCTGCGTCTCTGGGAAGCACACGGTCGCTTTTGCTTTGCTTTTATTCCCCTATCCACCACCTGGGGACGCGCCACGTGCCCTCGCGACTAACCGGGCGGGATCCCTCAAAGAGGGAGGTCCGTGGTTCTTCACATATAAGAACTATATATACCTCGAAAGCCTATGACTATGTAGAGTTAGCCCCAATATAACAAAATAGAACGAGAAATCTATAATCTTCCCATGGCGAAAAATATCTATTATAAATGAAGAAATTTGCTCGCCGCTCAGAGATTGGCACTGCACGCAGAAATTTCTAGTGCCGTCCAGAACGGATTAATACGGAAAAATCAATACATTACCGCTCTAAAGAGTATCTGACCAGAGTACTCTGCAAGCTAGTATCCATCATTTCAACTGGTAGAATGTGGCGTTAGGTTTTTCACTCCACTTAAAAGGTATCTAACAGTTGATATTTTCTCCCAAATGTATTTTTGAAAGAGCTCGAAAATGGATAGAATTAACCATTCAAAAGTGATGAAGAAACGTTGAAGTTAAGTGGTCCAATCTAGTAATTTCATAATCGTTCTGTTATATTGTTCTTGGGTGAGCACGATCACTAAATACTTTTTATGTTATCAGAGCGACAAAAGGCATTTATTTGGATGGGTAAGAAGCAAAACATCTTCAATATTGGAAGTTAACAGCATATCTCTTCCCCTGAACTTCTCATTTTGCATTGAAATCGCTTAATGAAAGCCCGTTAATAATTCAGCATTTTCGTAATAAGGAGACATGATGCTGTTTACAATAAGATTTGTTCCGTACATTGGTTACGGGAGTACCTTCTTCAGAACTAAGTAATGACAAATTGACAAGCGATTTACTAAGCAAAACCATTACATGAACTCAGCTGGAAATTTTTTGATACGCAAGCTGACACTTTCCTTTGTCTACACCCATATTCAAAGGAAATGTATTTCTAATTCCTCTCTGACGCTCTAGTAATTATACGATGGCTTAAATCTCAAGAGCTTGGGCGGTGTACTTTATTTTCATGTGGTATATTATGGCACAACAGTAGAAAAAATCTTATTTCGCACCAAGGCATCTTTTGCTGAACAAACCTCTTCGTCAGAATTTTCATTAGGTATTCGATAGCACAAATCTCAGCGATTTCAATGTTATGCTTGGTTTTTATGAAGGGATTTGTAGTGCGTTTTACAGCTAAAAGAATACTGACTTTCGTACTCGGCGCTGTATCGATCGCGCAGTGTAATTTACATGTGGCGTGAGATGCGCATTAAGTGTGAAACGCAGTATTCTTTCAACTGTAATGCATCAGAAAGTCTTCCTGTGAAATTTAGATATTATTGAAATTGCTGAGATTTGTGGTATAAAATGATTATTGAAAATCTTAGAGAAAGGCTCAATGAAAAGTACTCACATGTGCAATACAATTTCAATCTTATTGCCACAGTGCTCTAAGAGATTGCTTTTCAAAAAGCAAGGACGCCAATTGAATCGTCGAAATCTGAACTATTGACTAATTCTTGAAAAGCACAGGCCTGAAGCCAGTGTTATAAAATACATCCAAATACCGGCGCAAAAAATGCGCGCCGCGTGCAAAATGCAGTCTTAATTTCATAGTTGCTGCGCAATGAAATTTTTTTGGGAACCAGAAAACACCACCAAATTTGCCGAAGTTCGCACTATCAAATAATTACTGAAACTTTTGAGCAAAACTTTGTGCAGCTAAAAATACATGAGTGTGGAATGGAATTTCTTTATGCTGTTAAAGCGCAGTATAAGAGCCATTATTTTATCCCTATTTCATTTTATTTGATCCGTCAACACAGTTTCCTTTCAATGTGCGGATCCCAGTACTTCTAGCATTCAATTCGTTCTTTGTCTTCTTCTTGAATTTCGTAAAATACTAAAGCACATCTCCTTGCAATGTCGAGGATAAGCTCGCTGTGGAGCTCCATAGGGCGTTGTTGTTGACTGTCGGAGAAACTGGGGGTGTAACCCGGCTCCACCCCCGCCGAGACGAGAATCACAACCACTCATCCACGGCGTTCCCTATAAAACTATTGTGCAAATAAAATATAACGTCTAAATTTTTGATATACGACTACTAAAATGTCCAGAAAGAGCGAAAAATACGACCTTTCCAGATATGGGTGCGGATAGGGGAAAAGTGCCAAGCTTTCTGGATTTTCCTATTATAGTTCTCTATTTAAACTTATTTAAAGCATCTCACAGTCTTTTTTCTCATTGCGTGGATTTCAGTGTTTCTAATATTTAGTTGGTTTTCGCCACATACTTGAACGCTGTATAATGCTGGTTGAGCACGTATTCTTGAAATCTCGAGGATAATCTGGCTGTAGCGTTCCGTAAAGTTTTCGCTTTTGACTGCCATAAGTGGTGAAGGGTGGAAATCAGCTTCGTGCCGCTTTGCGGAGAGCATCACAACCACGAGGTCACGTCGTTTCCTTTCTTTTTTCTAGAAAAATGGCGAAAATCACACTAAACTGCCACATCGAAGGCACGCGCTTTCCATTATTATTCGAAATTTTTTTTGCTCGTTTCGCGAAAGCTTCCAGATTTTATATAGTTCTGAAAAAGATCATGTCCTCCCATTCTATTGTAGTAGCTTTCTACTTTCATTTCTTATTGCCGAATCAACCTGAATTAAAGATCAAACAACAGGTCAACTTCTCCGAAGACAATACGAGCCTTCATCGCACTCACAGCACTTCAAGAAGGCCATTGCAAATATCAGGTTAAGCTACGGATTTGTCGAATTCTAAACTATTTAATCACACTTGAAAGTTTTGTTAAAAGCCATCCACAGACCCTAGACAAAGCCAGCAAAGAAGTATTTGTGCTGCAACAGTGTACTATGAAAATAAATCTCAGAAACGAAGCACAATACCAAAATCGCCGTGTCTCAAGATATCAGTTGACTGCTAAAAGTCTGATGGAAAAACCCTGTCCTCCGAAAAGTCGAAGTATTCCACGCGTATTCTGCTTAATGCACGCCTTCAACAAAGATTCAGTGCCTGACTGTATAGACTGTGTGTTAATTTGCACTCTTCAGGATCTAAAAAAGACAAAACCTCCGCGACGTCACTCGTTGCTGCTTTGATCAAAATCTGATAAAAAATCTCATGTCTGCTTATCAAGAAAATTGTGAATTATTAGATCAGTGCCGGAGTCTTGAATAGTCGGTCCAAGGATACTTACAGTTTGAAGATAATGATATTTGACCGATGTCTTTTTCATCCCAACTGTGCTCCTTTTGTTTTCCAGGAGAAACTGTAGTCGCTCACTGATGATAAAATCAACTAGGCTGTATGCCCGAAATATCCATGTGCAGATGAAAGTCAATGTCATATCAGGTTTTCGAAAAAAATTTTGTGTCATGTGCTATAATTTTAGCAGAAATTCACTGGGAAGTGATATCGATGATAGTGAGAGAATTTTGAAAAATTTGCAGTTTAATTTCCTCTAAGATATCAAGAATGATGGTTTCGTTTTCGTTTAGTATCAGGGGATGAAGAAACGACCCCTTTTGATGGGCAACAACTTTTTCATAAGAGCGTTGTAATTATTTGCAAACTCAAATCTGTGATTAGGACGTGCGCGGCCGTTTCCTGAAAAGTCCTTTTCATAAGGCCGTAGAATTTCAAATAAAATCATGCTTCACATTTTAGGTACTTACTTAGATACTTAGATTGTCCGTCTTTACTAGTTTGTGAGGACCCCAGCAAATATTTCAAAGGGTATATCTTTGGTCGAGCATATAATGTTCCTTTATTTCCTGACGTAACCTTGCAAGGGCTTTTTCAGGTTTTCATGGCGTTGTTTCTAAGGAATGGATCTTGGCGACGGATCCTCGGCCGGGAATCATACTAGTTGATTCGGAGATGGTGTTAGGTCGAAATTAAGGCAGAGGTAGGAAAGAAGATCAACAGGCCGTTCACGAATGATGTAGAAGCTGAAATTCATGTTTTACATCAACTGCGTAATTTTACTGTTATTTCGCTGGAGGCCACGAAAAGCATATAAACGCGTAAAAGAAATCTTGTGGTATCAGAGTTATGCATTTAATCTGGGACTTTTCTCAAAAGGGTGGAGAATTTATCATTGAGAAAAACAAGAATCGCCCTTCATATATGTCACGCATCAGCGTAATAGATTGCCGCGTTGATCCCGCGAATAGACCCTCTTGTTCCTCTACTCCAGCCTGTAGATTAGCCAATATACATACATATGCCCACGTATGTAAATCAATCTTGATTTCCTTGCTACAGTGCAGAAAAGCGGTCTTTCCACAAAAAAAAATCACAGTATTGGAGTCGTTGGATCCTACGCCATTGAATGGTCACTAATAGTCTAAAGGAAGATCTGTGCCCTGCAAGAAATATGCGCTTGTAAAACACAAATGTTTTCATTTGGCTGATACGTTGTAGAAAAGACTTTTTGATAAAACGGTTATGTAGCATACTAGCCACAGATCTGAGTTATCGATTGACCACTAACACTCTAATGAAAACTTCTTGTCCAGCGCAAGGGATCGTTTCTTCATCCTGTGCTAACGAACGGAAAAGTATCAAAACTACTGTGAAATGGTTGCATCAAGCAGCTATCAGAAAACGATAAAAAATAGAAAGCAGTAATTTTATCATTTCCTATCTGACTGTTGAATTTTTCTTGGATACAAATTAAATTTAACTCAACGAACACCAAAATGCAGGAACGAACTGCTGTGGACAAGTGGTTAGAAACATCGGCTTTGGGAAAAAAGACGTTTGAAGCATCAGCCGAGTAAAGTTTCTTTTCTATCAACATCGCGCTATCGACGGCATAACATAAATTATTATATTATATACAAGTTCCTCCATGCACTTTTTTAGCACATTATTTGATCCGTCATCACAGTGCTTTTTTATGCTATCTCAGTACTTCTAGCATTCAATTCGTTTTCCATCTTCTTTTTGAATGGCGTAGAATAGTGGTTGAACGAGTCTCCTTGCAATCTCGAGGATGCCTTGCTGTAGCGTCCCATAGGAAGTGTTGTTGACTGCCGGAGAGAGTTGGAGGGTGGAGCTGGGCTCCACGCGCGCCGTGACCAACATTACAACCAATCGGCCACGGCGCCCACAGTTCCTATATGCTCAAGAAAAAATCAGTACCAGTTGTATTGGTTTTTTTTTGCCTCTAGACGCGATTGAACGACCCGTTACAACGGTGTTGACCTTTAGTCAATGGAAAACTTATATTAACATCTTATGCACGAGGCACGAATCCGCTAATCCTAAAACTATCAATAAAAAATGTACCTCGGTGGTGTTGTAGTAACACTACGCGTCGGATGGATGAAACGATGACACTACGTATGGATGAAACGCGGGTTCGACTCTCGTCTGGAGCCATTTTTGCTCGCCACTCAGTTTTCTTGAGCATCAATAAGAAAGTCAAAAAAAGTCAACATTTTATAGATAGTCACAATATTGCCAACTTGAAGAAACAACAACGTTCGGTATGGAATTCCAAACAAAATCCATTTAGAATAGCCTGTAGGAATGTTTAGAGCCCTATAGAGGTTGTTACGTCAGACAGAATTCACCTTATTTGACCGTCACATGCGGTGGTATGATGTTGCAACGTAACCAATAATGTGGAGTGCTGTGCAAAAAGAGTGCGCGTCGGTGTTGCAACGGTTCAGCACGCGCTCCCAGAAAGAGCGAAATGTGAGTTCGAATCCCACCCGATGGGAGCGCTTTTGCACACCACTCTACATTATTGGGTATGTTACTTTAGAGCCGTATACTTTTCGGAGGTATTGCACTGTTCATCAGTGGCCCATGCCCCACACTGTGCCCTACTTTGCAGGCGGGACGGGAAACGTATGTGGTGCTGACACACGGTAATGTGTTATTATTAGTTTCTTCTAGTCGATGATTGTGGCTAGTAGTAAACAACTATTAATTTTTCTCATTGAATGTTCTTTGTGATCTGAGTTTTACTACCACCCACAATCCATCGACTAAAAAAGTGATGGTAACACATTAATGTGTGTTATCACCACATGCGTCTCCTTTCTCTGCTACAAAGTAGAATTCAGTGTGTGGCGTGTGCCACTGATGAAGAGGGCGATACCTCCGAAACACGTGTGTGGCTTTGAACTAACAGTCTCGATAAGGCTTTAGACATTCTTACATATTATGTTGAATATTCAGAACACATTATGATGTCAATAAGCATCCAAGCCAACAAAAATTCAACTACAAATATGCAAATTATCAAGCAAATATTTTTACTAGAACGATTGCAACTATGGCAAAAAGAGTGGAGAGATTTGACGATGAATTACAATAATCCTTGCTACAGCAACACACCAGGGAGTTGGCATAACCAGTGTAACAGCCGTCCTTCTATAAAACATACAGTGTATGCGACATACTCAGTCGTACATTGAAGCAGATGATATTTTATGATTTTTAAAACGATTTGTTTTTTCATTGCTCTCATAATTCATTTGTCAAGTAATTTCACGCTTATTAATAAGCTGTGAATGCATGACTTACTCTAGACAGAGAAAAAAAACAGTGCTGAAAACTTTATCATTTTATTTTTCTTTAATTCCTCGCTTTGTAAGTTCTAATCAAGGCTACAACTTACCATGTGGGCCACATAGGATAGGTGCTGACCTAATTTACCTTTCCACTGCACTACAATGAAAAAATTTGATGAGATGTCGCCAAAAGTAAATTGCTCGTTAAAACATCCATAATCAACCATCGCTTGTTATACGAAGTGCTTATTATGTATGAGCTTTAAAAGACCTCTTGATTTTATCAAGAAGCATCATATCGATCAGTGGAAATGTCAACCAGTATAATAACATTCCACTATCATCGATTACTGAGAAATTTTTACAGAATTTTAACGCTTCGCATTTTTTTCTTGTGAAATCTTGAAAATCCGTAAATCTGAACGCTCATCTATACACTGAAGAAAACTCAAACAGGAACATATAAGGAAAGCTCAGCTATCAGAGCATCCAGAAAGAATAACATGTAGAAGAAGAAATTAGGCTGATATTTATTTTTGGACCTTGCACACGGTCTGTTATGGGAACTTATCCAGTGTACAGAGCTTAAAAGTGCAGCTTACACGTGTTTCGGCCTTTCTGCCTCGTCAGTTGCAACGGAAGGTATTATATATTACACGATACCAGCAAAGAGCAATCGAGTGTACAACACTGCCCGCTTGGTGATTTCATTACTTATCGGCGCGTGTAAAACGCTCGTCTTCGACTCCTCTGTGTAAAAGGGTTCTCCCCTAAGACGGATTGGCTAAGACGAGAGGCACCGTGCAACTGGCGAGCCTGCAAGGCCAAATCACGTGTATTGCACTGTATAAGCCCATAGCAAACCATATGCATGGCTTGTAATAATTGCTAGGCATAATGGAATCTGAGGGTGGTAAGAAAACAATTGAAATGAATTTAAAAATGAGTTGTGAACTGCTGCAAATTACTACTATAGCGCAAGTGAAAAACTCACTATGATAAACGAGACAGGGTGTCAAATATATACATATTGTTGATGAGGTGCATTGTAACCAAAAACTTATATTTATTTTCTTCTTACATCGAGCACAATAAAGTTATAACTTACTTGACACATATTGGTTTGATCGCATGTGTACGAAATGACTGTTTGCTGCTCACCTTGAAATTTCAATCTGAAATAAGTTAGATGATATAAAATTTTTTCAATAAGTGAGAGAAAAATTGCAAACTAGAAGCAATCTCACTTTAAGCAGTAAGTGTCGTTGCAGTCTTCAACTCTCTTTACTTTCTCGTCTTTATCTATTACTCCTGAAAATTCTTTCATTAGGAGTTTTTGAGCTAACCTCTGTAAACAGGCCCAATGCCCTGGTTAGACCTCGTCTCAGACCAACCAATCCTCTCTGCACTCTCGGGATGGGTATATTTGTTCCGGAGGTTTGGAAATAACTCTATCCGAAAAATAAAGGTTGATGACCGCTGGAGTGATGATTTGGATTTCTCAAACACTGCTATTTAAAGCTGAATCTGCTCGATAAACTCTCAATATGATTCCGATATCAATGAATTATAACAAAATTCTGAAGAAACGGAAATCAACTCTAAAATCGAAAACCTTTTTGAATGACTGATATGATGGAACAGATTACTCAGGAAGTGTTGAAAACCCACAAAAAAAGGTCTGGTGAAGCGAAAGTTGAAAAATCAATAAAACAGCCTTTTGGTACTTACTCTGTACGAAACTCAACATGTCTAATAAGAGTTAGTAAGTTATCTGTAAGTCAACCATCCCGATGAATTTAACTAGTCACAATTTCTGCTTCTTTATGACCAAAAAATCAAAAAGAAGTAGATTTTTTATGATATCAAAAAACAATGCACTCATAGTGAATCCCAAAATTCTGCGCAAGTCGTCAGAAATATTACCAAATTTGTGAGAGCGAACGCAAAAGTTTCACTGTGATTGCCCCACGGCTGATATGTCTAGAAGAGTCACTGTCGTGAGTTTTAGTCAAGAACAAACTAAAGGCGCAGCTTCAGAATCTCTTTTGCTAGGTGAGAAGACCTGTTCGTATGTTTAAAACATCAGTAGCCAGAAGTAGGAACGCCATGACATTGTTGCCGATAATGGGTAAAGTGAAGGGTGGTGAATAGTCGACTATTAGTGGTCTCGACCGTTTTTTGTCATCTAATTGTAAGTCTTCTGTATTAAAGAAGAACGGTAAGACAGAGTTACCGTTGTAGAACGGCGCGTCTTTGATAGAATAGTGTTGCTGATTGCTTGAAAGAGAGACGAAAGATTAGGAATTCTGATGTGCAACATAAGAAAGACTGGAGAAGCAAGGGCGAAGTGGTTAGTGGGGCAGACTATCAGAAAGCAAAGAGCTGGTTCAACCACTTCCTTAACACTCTTTCAATCATATAGGAACGACCTAGCCCGGCTACTTCCAGGACTTAAAGGAGAATTGTTTTAATCACCATTCTACGGCATTCAAAAAGAAGACGAGCTCTTCAAGCAGTAGTCGAAACAACATGTGATTCATTTGAAGACTTTTGGAAAGCATGAATGAGAGGAAACGACTTGAATGCTAGAGGATTGGGATCTGCACAGTGAGATACTGTGATTGGTGATGTAATTTTCAAAAATTATGAGAAAAATTACGGATAGCGCCAGATAACTGAAAAGTCTTAATCAACTTCTCAGCGAGGCTTTAAATGATGTCGTGGTTACTTCAAAATTATGTGAACCAGGCACGTAATGTGGTTGAACGTCGCCAAAAGAATGTAGTAATCTGGAGTCGGACTAAAGCATGGAATGACTTCTAAATTAAAGTAGATTTTCGGGCTGAAAACCTCCTATTCACTTTTAAAGCCCACTTGACAACCCGTTAGGTATCTCTAATATATCATTGATGTATTCAACCTAATTTTTAAGGATGTTTAAAGCCTTGCGCGAGGTTGGTACGCCAGGGCCATACACCGGTGTTTCGGAGGTCTCGCCCTCCTCGGCAGTGACCCTCGCCACACATTAAGCCCTGCCGTCATCACATGAGCCTCCCTTCTTGCTAGAATGCAGGCATGCCCTGGCGTACCAACCTGGAGTAAGGCTTTGAATATTCTTGAAAATTAGGTTGAATGTTTACTGTGAGTTTTCAAAAAACAGTCGATGCCATAGATCATAATGTATTGCTCAGACAGCCAATAAGGGATCTTGACAAGAGTGAATGAAAAGAGCTACTGTGCTCAGATGATATGCGTTAGTAATCGTGAGTCAATAGCTTTCATGCAAAATCAACAAGAGATGAATCGATAGGGTAAAACAACTCATGCAACATTCCTTGCTACTTTTTATTATATTACCCGAATAAACGATGTGATAACGTGGGTGATCATTTAGGTAACCTTAAAGGACGAGCAGCGATGGGGTTTCGCGCGGAGAACGTGGATATGATATATCGGACGTATGCGGGAAGTGGGTCCACGACGACTGCAGTAGAGCTCGTGAAGCTGGCCTGCGGTCGTCTATCTATCTTTCTCCTTCCTGAACGTGTCCGCTCTACTTATTACATGTCAGTCGCTCTCGTTGAATTTGTGACTTTACATAGCCTCGTTGCATTCGTATCGCTTGCTGATGACCGCCTCACACAAGACGTGTAGGGTTGCGTACCACCTTTGGCCTGACTATCGGTCCCATAATTCGATGACGATTATAACGCAAGCCCGAGTCACGGAGACGAACCCAATAGAGAGAGTCATGGACGACTCACCACCGTGGGATGGGTAACGGGTTAGTAAGACGACCTTAATTCATGCTATGTACACATATGATTCATACAACGGCAGTAATCACATGCCATCGACCTAGCATATCCCCCCGGGGTCTCGTCCTTCCGATTCGGCCATGGTATCTCCCCAACCCTCCGTCTTCTGGTTGCGGCTTGCAAGAACTATATGTACTTCTCGTGAATCATCCGTTGGTTCTTGCTCTGTAACCTCATGTATTTTGACGTATTGACTCATCACTTGTTACTCATGACCGATCGATTGGCGATCGGTTGGATTCTAACCGACTATTTATCGATTGAGTTAATTTCGCAATATGTTGTTGGAGTGATAATGTATAATTAGAAGGAGTATTGTCATACTATTTTGTAATTATTGTTTTTTATAGGTTGTTTTCTTAACGTGGTTTATTCTTGCTGTATTTTCTGATAAATTAATCTACGTGGCAGGCGTACAAACACCATCAACCGACAGGGCACTAACTATTGTGATCACTACACGGGGAGAGAAACTTTTGACATGAGGACGCTGGAAAGGCAAATATATGCTACTAATCTTTTCCAAGAAGACAAAAAACTGCGGCCAAATAAGCATTGATAGCTGTTGTAAAACGAGCGAAATGTGAACTTTCTTGCACCTGTTCGAGGCAGTTGTCGATAAACTGGAGTGTAGGAAACAGGTTTTCTATTTTCCGTGTTTGAGTTACCAATAACGTTTTCCTGACGATCATGGGAAAACGTAGCCGAGTTTTGAAAATTTTAACCGATCGGTTGTGAGCATATTACTCTGATGGACAAGAGTTTATAACGTAGATAGATCATCAAATTTGCAGTTTTCATTCACTATCTATTCAGCGCTTAGAATCTTGGATTGCTTTTTAGATTTTTTCACTGAATGGAGCAGCAAAAGAATAAACTCTGCGAATTTCCTAGATTTGCTTCTTATCGAGTCATTCCTTATGTAAATAATGGTGTGGTTTCAACGAAGGAGTGGTGTGATTATCAAGTGCTTAAGCAGCATTCATTTTCATAAATGGCCAAACATCCGAATACTTTGTTATCTTGCCCATATAACTAATGTGAGGTAATCCTTTGTGCCGAACGACAGTGGGGAGCTGTGGTAATTGAGCTACAGTTGATTCACACAGTCGGAAGATATCGAGCCTTTTTTTCAGATCCGTAAAACTAATCAAGCGATACATGCCGAGCAGCAGCATCCGAGGTCATTCACGTAACTAACGAGCTAGTAGTTGAGGCAAATATCCCGTGGCCATGGAGCCTATACTACTTCTGCTTCCAGCTCTCTTGATATGCAACTGGAGTACATTCAGTGCGAATGGTGTAATTGTAAATAACATTTACTACTGAGTTAAACATACCGTTATAACATTTAATGGCAGTGGATACAACAATAAGCGGCATGAGAATGATAATAGTACGCAATGACGAAGACCGTGTCATTGTTGTTGGCGTATGTCAGACGAAAATGTCTCAGTTCTACAAGAAAACACGTCTTATATGCGCAAATGTTTGCAAAGATGACTGATGCGGAGAAAATTCTCCGCCCGATAGGTGCGTTAACAGCATCGTGAATTTATAGCGAGTCATCGAAAGCTTTCCTAGGTATTATCAGCAAAATTCCATTATCATATAGATCAAAAGGTATAAATAAGTTTTAAAAAAGTGAAGCACAATATTAACTATTATATTCATATTTATATAATACAGAACTATCATCATTGAAATTTACCATATTCTCCAGATCAATTGACAGTCAGAGCACATCGTCTAGACGAAACAGATTTTCATAGAGCAGCTGCACAATGTATTGATGGAATAGGCCCTGCAAGTTCGATAGCTTGTTGACATATATTTAACGCGACTTCTCAAAGTTCAATGAGATAGCGCATCACTCGTGTCATGAATCAGAGGAGAACAATCTAATCTCAAAATTATCTTCTCCAGTCATCACTGCCAAACTGTTTATACTTGATAAGAATGACTCAAATTCTTTATTACGAGCTCTGAGAAGTTGCTAGCAACCTTTGAATTTTCGCCGTTTTGAAGAAATCCCAATGGCCGAGCAGGACACTATCATCACACTATCTATATTAAATAACTGCAGCCTGTGGTGTAAACATTCATTGAACATAAACAATCATTCGAGACTTTGTCAGAAAGTTTGCCCCAGAAAGTTATCTAGAAATATTTTGATGCGGCTCTGACCTTAGCTGTAATTTTGACATAAAATCAATTCATTCCAAGACCATCGTGAAAACTATTTTTTTCTTTTATGTCTTGTCTAACGCTTTTACGAAATTCTAACCACATTTATGTCTAGATCTACTTTTAGTTGGGGTTTTCCGATCCGTGAAGGCAACAATCATCACTCAGGAAAACGGCTAACCTTCACAAGTTTATCATAATTGCTTATCCTTTGTGCATTTTGTTCTCTGAAAATGTCAAA
Source organism: Parelaphostrongylus tenuis (assembly GCA_019055375.1). NCBI lineage: Eukaryota > Metazoa > Nematoda > Chromadorea > Rhabditida > Metastrongylidae > Parelaphostrongylus > Parelaphostrongylus tenuis. The sequence goes on from JAHQIW010000415.1 coordinate 102,422, forward strand.
TAAAAATTGTTGTGTCTTGCGGATACTCTGCAGATTATTGAAAAAAAAATACCCCCTCAATCTCTATCAAACTATACTAATCTTTCGTGAAAAAAAGGTTTCAAAAGATGCCTGATAGTTATTTTTGAGCCATGCATGTGGCTTGTTATGGTGACCTATACGGTGCAATAGACGTGTTTCGGCCTTCCAGTCCCAACAATTGAACAGTGCCTTTTCGTTCAATCAGTTTTACGGAGATCTACCCTTACATAGAGGAATCAACGACGAACGTCTTGCACGTGCTAATCTATTGCTCTTCGCTGATAATCGTGAAATTTCAGTACCTTTCGATTCCAGTGTTTCTTGGAATAATTGAGTGTATAGCACTATTCATTCAGTGATTTCATCACTTATCAACGCATGTAAGACGTTCGTCATCGGTCCCTTTATGTAAGGAGTAGATCGCCGAAGACCTGAGTGAACGAAAAGGCGCTGTGCAACTAACGAGGCTGAAAGGCCGAAACACTTGTATTGCAATGTATAAGTGTCCCTAACGGACGAGATAAATTTCTTAAAAATAAGTCTCAGGTATGTTGAATTTTGAACGTGGTCTGAAGAAACACTCGAAAGGAAAGGATTTGAAAGAATTTTTAGTGCTTTTCCGCACTAATTTCTAACAACAATCAAGTTTCGCTCAATGTTTTTCGCTATGCTGCAGAATAGACCAATGAAGGACGCTGAGCATAGTCATCCTTCCGAAGAAGGGTGGCAGAGAAGATCGCCATACAATCATTCGATTTCTTTATTGAGTTTACCTTACAAACCTTTACAAAAATTGTCCTTCTGTGTATATCAAGAACTTTGGATCAGGCACAAAGACGAGAAAGTAGGATATTGTAGGGAATTTACGCATACCAGATTGACTTCGTATCGAAGGGAGGCCCTGTCTGCTCTGAATCCTGATTATTATCGATTATGGAAAAGGTTTTGGTAGCCTTGAGACGAATGCAGTTCTGTCAACGATCAAAGAGTGGATTCGTCGTCCACAAGAATTCTATCACACTGTCATCAAGCTTCATCATAAAAATACATTTATCATTTTATTCAAAGGATTCGACAGAACGATGACTATAGCCAAAGCCATTCGACGCCGCAGTGTAGTGAATAATGAACCCGCTTGACTGGGACGATAACGGATTGCGTATTGATAGAGAGTTCCAATCACTCCTACAATTTGCGAATGGCACTGTCATCTTTTGAAAGGTACCAGTGAAGTAGGGATGATACTCAATGAGCTTAATGAAGCGGTAAAAAAGAAGAAATAAATTTTGATTAAGAATGAAACCATATGATAGACTATCTACGATCTCAGCATAGTTAGAATATATTAGTGGGTTCATATGATGATGAACAGCTATGAGGTTGATATTAATAGCATTTACTAAATACTAGATGCAGTACCATGATACAGTATGATAATGCAGTACAGCGTTACAGTAAGCAATACAGAGTAGGGGCTGACGTTCCGACGACTCTCGCTCTCTTCATAGCCTGGAAAGGTCGAACTGATATGCAATCACTCAATGAAACACCTCCATAACCCCGACAGAAAACATCAGAAACAATTTTAGAATTTCATAGAAAAAAGCTCCATTTTGTAGCACGTATCGTTTAGATGTTTTAGGTCCTTCAATAATTCATTGCAGACTTCCCGCTTAGAGTGAATGCATAAGGCTGTCTAAACCATGTTGGAAAGATTAGCCTGAGATATGGTGAAAGACCATGCATGATTACGAGGCACCCCTCTTTGCTGTTCATATTGGGCCTTTGTTATGTATCTTAAAAGACTTCCAGTGTCTTACATGGATGTTTTTGATTTCTGTGCAAGGACGGTAAATTTGACGTCAAACTTTGCTCCTGCATCTTTTTTTACCTATACAGGCCTAGTAGAGTTTTTGAGTCGGAGTTGTGTAATCCAGTTAAATATCTTTTCCACGCATGCAGAGCGGTCTACCTGTCCCGCCAATATATTCGCTTCGCATACCTCGTAGGAGATTGGTATATTGTATCAGATCTCATGCAATCTTCGTCCCCACCGTGTGGGCAAACTTGGCACTTTTCCATTTGGAGCTGTTCATGCAGTCGATTACGGACTATCTGACGCCCTGGGTATTCGAGGGTATCTCGACTACTACTACCAAATTATCAAAATCTACTCTTCTGGTCAAAGTTTTTTAGCTGTACTTGCTTCGTTAAAACTAAAGGTCAGGACGAATGGAATCTCATTGTCGTCAAACTTTCCGTTTGCGGGCGTCGAATTTTCTCTAAATCTTACCTCAGGGCTCCTACCGTATCGTAACCATTACAGATAGCTATTTTTTCTCGCCAAACTTAGCCATTCTACCATAGGTTCTATCCCTGAGCACACACTGGTAAGTACTATTATTAGTAACTTCTAAACTATATATGAATGAAAGACCACCAAGATGAAGACCCAGATCACAAACAAGCAATATGCAATGGTAAACAATTCAAATTGATGATTTTCCGAATGCAAGCACCACCTCGTACTAGTAGTATCTTGGATATCTTTGAAAATGGAAATCAACAGGATGGAGAAATTAGACAGAAGAAAAAGAGTAGCACTAGCCGCATTTGAGCCACTGAAAAGAGCAGCAGAATAAATAGGGCCCACTCTTTTCGATTCAACAGTCCTCCCAGCGCTCTGCCATTAAGCAGAGGCGTGGGCTGATATTCAACCACGTCAGACTCTGTGAACACTCGCAGCGCACTTGAGTTGTCTATTCAAATTTTGTTGACGTTTAGCTGGCACACGCAGCTCAGATTTCCAAAACCTATCTTCGTGAGCCAGAAAATATATTTTGATATCGAAACACAGATGGCCCTGCCATATAGTGAGAAGATCAGGCGACAGATGGATAAAACGAAGCGTAAGGTGGACTCCATGTGAATGCACCGTATCCGAGGTCGACCACCTACACGTTGAGCGGCCGTATTCGTAAGAAGAATCAATCAGCTGTACCCGCGGCTGCAAATGTTTTTCAGAGCACGGTATGAAATCGTGCCAGCCGCCGTGCTCGAATCAAATCACCACTATGGGCAACAATCGCAGGAAGAAGTGAGTGGATTAGTGCTAGGGTCCGAGCAACTCATGAAGGCGGTCTAGTCGAGTATACAATCGTGTAAGTTTTTGTGTATGTAATTACAACACTTTCCAGGAATTCTAAAATTATTTACCCAATTTCTTCAAGTGAAGCAAATCATGTTTAGGTGTCAAGCATATAAAAAACACACTGATTTTTTGTTTGATTTCGCTTCTTCGGCCTTCTTCAGAGACCGTAAAGATCAGATTGTCCACAGCCTGTCTGCCAAGCACCTCCATTACTCAAGCAGAAAAAGTGACCCAAACATGATTCCAGTCGCATCGTACAAAGCAATCTTCAGTATACTCACCGCTTTTCATGAGTCTTTCAATGAGTTGCCAAAGTGAGACCAACCGTTGACATATCATACAGACTTGAAACGAAAGTCACACATCAAGATAGCAGTCTCACTATTGTGTCATAGCACGTGTGATTCGTAGACGTTCCCCTCAGCAGTTCATGTTTGAATCCATGGTGCTTATCCAAAGTGCTTCTAAATCTTACTCGCTTAATTGTGTCCCTGCACAAGGATGGTGATTTCTACTTCAGAATCCTTTTCGTTATATTTCCGTGTTTCTGCCATGTATTTTTGCCTTGTTGCGTCCTGTGCCAACATGTAAGACCTCACAAACGTTTCAGGTAGACTTTGTCAATCCAAACACAAGATGCGTAAGGATGTATCGTTATCACGCGTGATATGGCACACTATTATAGACTGTTATTTTGATGTGGAAAATGCGCTCGCAGTCCATGTGATGCACGCGGTTGGTCTCCCTTGGATAACTTAAGGGAGATTAATAAGAAGTAATGAGATATGATGAGCTTATTTTGCTTGATACAACTGAAATCTAGGCCTAATGGTTTTCCTCTTTTGATGTAGTGAAAGCATTGGTTTGCTGGGTTGTGACTAACCTGATAATTCGAAGTTCTGAAGAAGGCGAAAACGCTGAAACTCTAGCTGATTGAATATATGTACCACAATAACGTTGTGTTAGACTTTCAAAGATAAACCTGTGAAGTGCTGAAGAATGTCGAGTTCAATGAAAAGTCTATTTTGGCTCTCTACCTGGCTATTTTCTTGCATATGCAACTATTGCAATCACAACTTCATCACAGATAGTGATCAAGTTTAGATATCAAGGAAAAAGTTTAGAATCAATTATGAAAAAGATGAGAGTAACTCGATGGAGCTATTTGTGTTTTGAGAATATGCTTAGGCTTTTTTTCCAAAACTTGTCAAAGTCGTTGAAGATTATTGAACTACGTAAGCAGTTTCTGTAGAAATTCTGACATACATTTGCTCAAAAATTTCGTAGCAAATAGATCTTATACGGATTTTAATAATCGTAAGTGAAGGTGATTAGCCTATTTCAATGATAGTGATAAAATTTCTTCCATTGTCTCATGGCATCAAATCTGAATCTGAGGTATTTTTCTAACTTAAATGGATGAATGTTCGTCGTCATGAATCACTGGGAACTTACGGATGTCATTAGAAATTTCATTTGGCTTGACATATACAGGGGGTTATTTGAAAATTTCAAAAAGTTTCCTTTTCATGTGCTAGTGCTGAACCATTCTTGTACACCACTCGATAGTTTAAATTTCGGTAATCTCAATGCTTTACTTGCTTTTGAAAAAGTCTTCTTATTGCGCAGTAGCAATGGAAATAGAACTACATTCTACACTTGATTTGCTTTGTTTGCTAGTCTAGAATCTAAGGATGACCTCTCACCAAAAGTTCAATAACCTTTTGATATTATGAATCTCGTTAATTACAAGACATGTTTAAGCTTTGGGAAAATTTTCATAGAGTGCTGTAAGAGAAAAAAGCACTGCATTTCGTCTTTAAAGTTTATACGAAATTATATACATAAATGGCATACGTGCGTGTAAAAGAAATCATGTTGCATAGGAATATCGAAAAATCCGGAAATGTCTTCGAAATAGACAGAAAATTTCCAAACAAATCACGGAAATCTCGTTCTCTTCAATTGTGCTGCGCGTAGCAATTTCAATTGCCGCCGCGAAAGAGCGCAATTCTCGTGATTCCAACCCTTGCGGAGAACGAAGGTTATTCTGACCCTTGAGTCGGAAAGCCTTTTTTGCCAAACGAAGCTTCTTATGTGGAATTTAAGCAGCTATTCGAAAGCTTAAATCTCGGAGATTTCGATACTTTGTTTGGTTCTTCAAAAAGCCTTTGTAGTGAGCTGCAACATAAAAAATAAATTATGTTTCGCATTTGGTTTGTCTATTTGCTCAGCTAAGGTTTATGGGTCGCTTTTTATTGGGCTATATCAAGTTTATTCGATAGCTCGAACCTCAGGCCAGTTTGATGCTCAAACGAGTTTTATAAAGGCTTTCATTGAGCGCTGTGAGAGATAAAATAAAATTACGTTTTACATTCAGAGTTTTCTTTGCACATAGGAGTTGAATGTGCACAAAAACTATACATACTTGTAGAGAAAATCATGTTTCTATCAGAGCAATATAAGAAACCCAAATTATTTCCCAAAACACAAGAAAAACTTTTGTAGAAGAAGGAGAGTTGCGCCCCACTGGCGAAATCGCTCATGCTACCGCCCGCAAAGGGTTGAGTCAGATTTTTTTCTCCTTTTCGAGAAGGATTTCACGTATAATTTTGATTGCACAAAAGAGTTACTGTCAGCGTTCTATGAATATTGGCTCTGATTCTTTATATCTGACCCATAAGAGACGACGTGTACCAGCTCAGGTACACGATTGTTTGAAGGCCTTTCTCGCTGCAGAAAAACTTTCTCTTAAACGTTCAGGCGTCAGAAAAAAGCTTTTTATTACGCTGTAACAGCGAAAATAAAATTATTTTTCACACCAACTTTTTTTCTTTTGCCCGGCTGGAGCCGATATATGGCTCTTCAGTAAAGTTTCAATACTCTATTTGACAGCCCGATTTCGAGAATTTTGATGATACAATTGATTTTTTGAAAGCTTGCCATATAACGTCCTAAGAGGAAAAATAAGATCACATTTAACGCTTAGAATGCTATCCCGCCGTTAGGACGTCAAAGGTGGTTTATTGGTAAGTATAGGTGAAGTTTATAACTCAGAGGTGTCTTATCATTACATAAAGAATAGAATATCACGAATGAACTTTCTACGAAGATTTTTCGATACAAAGAGTGACCACTCCTCATGAAGTCCTTCATTTTTCAGCGGTAATACAACATCCTTGTACAAAAATAAACTTTCAACCCTATTGAGCATCTGCATAGCCTGTCTTGGGAGAACGTAGCTTGAAAACGCATTTTGCATAACTGAATATCTCTAGTCAAGCTTCATGTGGAGGTATTTCTTATAAGTAGCTTGAGAGAGTGTAGAAAGAGTGCGCGCTCATTATTGTGCATAACGTTTACTTCCCCTATCAGCACCCATATTCGAAAACAAAGTATTTTTTCGCTCTTTCTAGACATTTTATAGTTATTCAATAGCTTACGTCTTGAAAAAAAGAGATGTACTTAACTTTTTGAAAGGTATCTGTCTCACACTGTAACAGGGAAAAGAATATGTTTATTAACACTTGAGCATCATTCAATGAGCCAACGCTTTTCCTCAAAAAATTGAGCAGCTCTTCGATAACACAAATCTCGGAAAATTTGACTTGAAATTTCAAGGATATACTTAGTATGGAGGAAAACTTTTTAGTTCGCCGTCACAGCGAAAAGAATATTTCTTTTTACTCTAGGCGCGCACGGATCCACATGTAAATTGCGCATCACGACGGACACCGAGCCGAGTGCGAAACTCAATTATTTTTAGCTTAACAGCATATTAAAAGATCCTTCTCAAAAACCACGCTTACCATTGATATTTTTGAATTTGTGCCATCGAATGGTTGTTGAAAATCTGAATGGGAACCTCTGTCCAGCAAAAGATGTTCGAGTGTGAAAGAAAAATTGATACTTGTATGTTACGAGGTGGCAAATTTTGAGCCACTCATTCGCTAAACCAGGCAATTTTTATAGGATATATGTAGTTATTCAAAAGCTGGGTCCTCTGCCTACAACTATAACGTCACCAGCCTTTTCAAACACCCTTTTATGGCCCTGTAAATCCAAAACAAAAATTTATTTTCTCACTCACATTTCGCCTTCATTCGTACCACAAGTATAACTTGCTAGAAGCACGAAAAGCATGTCAGCGTGTACGGAATTTTCCGTTGTGTCAAAACGCGCGTTTTATTTGAAGTTTTTGTTGTCAATGCGATAAAAAATCCTCAATAAAAAACAATAGTTGCCGCGGCTTCAAAGCATAATGCGGTAGATCACTGTCGAGTTACGATGTAGATCGGCGATAACCTTACTAGCAAGTCGTTGCTGTGACTTGCCTTCACGTTTTGCTCACGCTATGAACCTTTTCGGTGACTTTACTTACCGTCCAACTCGCGGGGCGGGTGGACGAGGCCGGGGCGGAACGACTGATTGCGTTTGAAATATTGTCATTCAATTTCAGATTTTTCACCACATCGGCAATATCTTCAGATAAAAACGTAAATCCTGATGCTATCGGAAGGCTGTCTACACGCTGATATGTTTTAACGCGCTTCCAGTGACTTATACGCCTGGTAAAAGTGCAGGCGAAAGGCAAATAGAAACGAAATTTTATTCTGTATGCTATAGCTACATAAAAGGGTGATCTGAAAAACCGGTTTTAGCATAGTTGTAGCTAGAAATTTGAGTTTTCCAATGATTACTAACAATTTTAAGAGAAGATCCTAACCAGCGAATGAGATCGACTTGAAATTTGCCGCCGTCCAACACATAAGTACCGAAAATTTTACTACACTTTCAGAGCATAATATAGAAACCATCTCAAAAATAAAACGCATCCTTCAGATTCTCTATCTTCAAGCTTCAAAAATGTTGAAGTCTCAAAAAGGAATAAAAAATACTTTATTTAAATATGGATGCGGATGAGAGAGAAGCACCGAGGATTTTTCTCAGGAGACACATATTTCTGACCAATGGCTTGCATAATGCCGATGTTCTAAGCCTTTTATTAAACACGGCTGTCCGTTCTCGTTCATAATTTTTCCACTATTTATAAGTACTCAGCCAATTTCTCGTTCACACTCTTGATATAAACTTAGTTATAGTGAGAGTTATCGATAAACTAACATCGAATACAGCATGCATTATCATTTTTGTTGTAAACTACCCGTTGTTTTCAATTTTTATTCACTGTGATGACTCTTAGGTCTTGTACAAAACTATGATAGATCATGAGTAGAGTTTTTTTATTGTGATATCCTCCATACAACTCAATATAGTTGATTAATTGTCAGTTTCAGCATAATTCCGTAATAAGCCAACGTTTTTCTCCATACAAAGCGCATATTTTTAACCGAAGTTAGATGAGCAAAAAAAGATCTTTTTCTATAAGAGTATACGAAGTTTTCAGAAAATTCCCGCAAAGCGGCGAAAAAAATCTTAATCTAGCGAAAATTGCATATTTTGCTCTGCGCTCATCGATTTCTGTAGCCGTCCCTTAGGGTTAAGCAGTGAGTAACTATTTCGAGTGCAAAACGTAATCTTTTTCTGCCCTTGCATTACTCGGTGAAAACCACGTGAAAAACCAAGGTAAGGATATAACATGTTTTGAGCTGATAGTCTAATGGTATACAGGCACCTGTTTCGTCCTGTTGGGACTCATCGGTACCCCTCGGTTCAGCCGATCCCCGTGGATACATACTCGACTGCCAGTCATCACAATGTCAGTGCATCACCTGACTCGGGATGATTTTTTACTCAGCGTCGATTTCTTTAAAGGATTTCCTTACAGCATGAAGATCGGCTGAACCAAGGGGGGTGGTACTGAGTCCCAATAGGACGAAACAGGCGCTGTATACCACTAGGCGTATCAGCTCAAAACATACTATATCCTCATCAGATTATATCATTTTGAGCGATCCTATAAAAAGCGTTCGATAGAAGAAACCAAGGTAAGGTTCAAAATGACCAAAATTTATGCTAACACATAATGCTAAACTAATCTTGAGATTTGGTGGAAGACCAAGCACAAACATTGAGCAGCGTGATTTGCTCTATGCAGGTGCAGAGGTCTTTTCGGAATTAAGTTTATTATTGAAGTCGTCATTCAAACTACTGGATGATTCTTGAGTAGTGAAGAAAGTTTGCTTTGGCGAAAAAGCCAAAGAACGCAAACGCATAGCACACCAGACACCTCAAAGGAAGGACATGATTTTTCCTCGTTGCTATAGCTCAAAAAGAAGGCCTTTCTATAAAGCGAACCCAGTATTGGAATCGAAGTATTTGCAAATAACGATGGGCATCTAAACGTTCAATGAAAAGCTTATACTAAACGAGAAGACCACGAAACCGGCCAGTGTACCTCTTTTGTGTTTGCTTTTTCAAAAAGCTAAACTGCACATTATATACAGGATTAACGAGTCCTCATGCTTGACGTTCACATCAGTTACTAAACGATCAGTGCAGTAAAGGAGAGGTGGTCATAAAATGTCGTAGGATACAAACTTCTCTCCAGCTTATAAGGGCACACAACTGACTTCTTCTGAAGATCTTTTTATCATGGTCATGCCGGTATAGCTATCAGGGAATACTATGGTCATACAACGTGCCAGTTTGTTGAAGGGAGAAGATGACGGATCATGAAACTGCAACCGAGCTTGATTGTTGCACGAACGGAACGAATAATGTAGTGCACTGAAATTCGCTCAAAAGTTGAGTACTAACCATCACTGGATCTAAGTTCATATTCATCTTTTATAATCTACATCAACAGCAACTTACCTTCATACAAAACCACAAATGAATTTCAAATGAATGACAAAGGAATGAATGCATGAACATAAAACTTCTTATGCGCCTGAGAACAGTGGCGACTTATGACACTAGGAGCACTGATTCCTGTACCCTACGTATTTCTTTTCTCAAGACAATATTTTGTGCCTCCTCCAGTTCCCATTTTCGCGATTCACTTCACAAGATCATGCACGTGGGTTTACAAAGTTCATCAACACATGAGAGACATGGGCCGCCCCGTTCTTTTCGGATGGAAAGACACAACGATTGAAGAAAATAAGATATTCTTGAGCTTGTGTCTCAAATAACCATTATGCCATTGCCAAGGCTCTACGATTACTGGAGCAATAGCCCGCATCTTTCGGGAGTCTCCACAGCGTCGCATGTTATGTCGAGGGATCGCTTCTTCGAGATCATGAAACACTTGCATGTAAGCAACAGTATGAGTCACGATGTGAATGACAAGTTATAACGAAATAAGACCAATACTGGAACTTGTCAATAAGAATTGTAAGGACCCTTTCAAACCATGGGGAGACGTGTGTATCGATGAGTCGATCGTGCCATTCAGAGGACGAATTAAAATGCCGCCTGTATGCACCTTGCAAAAGAAACAGATATGGAATAAAGCGATGTAAACTTTGTGGTGAGCGCAAATACACCTACAAAAAAATGGTGCACATAGGTAGCGCAGAGCCGACACCGAATGAGCCACTTGCAGATTTTGTGGTAAGGGATCTAATGTAGGATCTTCTGAATGAAAGAAGGCACCTCTTTGCCGATAACTGGTACTCCAGCGTCGCCCTATCTGAGATTCTGCTGCAAAGCAATACATACTTTATTGGAACGTGGAGAAAGACCAGGAAAGACTTGCTTAAGGAGGTCATGGAAGGAAACTGCGCAAAGGCGAGTGGGAAGCCATGTAGAACTAAAATTGCGTTATGGTTTTGCGATTCAAGGACAGAAGAGACGTCACAGTGCTTTCAACAGCTCACGGCACTGTCAAAAATCCCTGCACGGACGAGTTTGAAGTCGTCGAGAGGTGCAATAGGAGAAAGTCGCTGATGGACCAGACTGACCAGATAGCTGTGCCATATCACCAACCCCCAAGAGGACTAACAAATGGTGAGAGCATTTCGCTCGTTCTTAACTTCGTACTTTGGTCAGAGAAGATTTCGAGTAACTAGGCGCTGTTTCTACTAAAAGTGCTTTGAAAAAAATCTCTCTGACGATGAACTATCTTTCCTAGCAACAATCTTTGCATATAATCAAATTTCATTGCTAGGAAAGATAGTAAAATTTCATTGTGAAGTTGAAACAAGGCATTGTGAGGGCGAAACGCAATCTTCTCCTTTAGTATAACGTAGTAATGCGGTTCTTTCAGGAACCAGGCTTACTGTCAAAGCGGCGTTATTCAGGCTATCGAATGATTAACAAAAACATCAACAAATCAAGAAATATGTTACATGGAACAGAAAAAATGTTTTTCCTTGTATGAAGCGGTTTTTTCGTTGGAACATAGAATTTTTTTTAAAGCATGAGCATTCCCCTTACTATAAACCCTTTATAGGAGCCTTTTCTATAACATTTATATATTTTGCATCACAAGTATCACTATGTATCGATAGTTTATCGTGGAATCAAATTTTACTTCGTAATTTCGAGAAGATCTTGTGAGGTTTCATAAAAACGAACACTGGCTGTAAAACGTGTACTTTTTTCGTTGCAGAACGGACTATAAAAGTCTTTTCACAAAGCAAACATAGTGGGAGATAGAAAAGCATGGGTCAAAAAAGAAGGAATCGAAGTTATATAACAGCTGGAAATAAGTTTCCTTTCACAATATTTGCTTTCCCCGTTGAAAACTTGATGATTTTTTGATACATAGTTTTTTTCTTAGAATATGAAACTTTTCTCGAAGTATCTCCTGTTATATTTCATCATTTCATCACGATGATATCCCCTCAGTACCTCAGATAATCAACAAACTACCATATTTCCATCGCAGAGCTGATAGTACAGGCTGCGCCCCGACGCGCCGCCGCGCCTCCCCGCCGCACACGCGATGTGCGACAAAAGCCGAAAACGGTCCTTGTCGTTGAATATAAAGGTGTTATCAAATTAATCAGCCATAAGCAATCGTGTGTTAATTATTGCAATGGCGGGTGATTTTTGTCACTTGACACGCGTGCACTATAATATGTTTTGTCTTCGATTCTTCTATACTTAAAAGGTACATCCCTTACAATAGATTTGGTCACCAAGAAAAGTATCAGGCTGCTGATGAGGCAGAGGGGCCGAAACGTACGTATAAGAGTATATTGGTGCTGTAAGAGGCCTCAAAAAAGGTTTAAAATATGTTATCAGCTTAAATTAAGCTCTTCAGTGTTCTGCATTATCACTTGACTTACCATGGCTCAAAATCGCACATAGTACATATAATACTGTAATTTTCTAGTTTGAGCATGCTATACGTTCCATTTGGCCACACGTTCCCGAGATCGGATGATGCAAAAAAATTCTAGATGTCAGCAAGTTGTTGGTTTTGAGGATCGATACAGCAATCCGGTGAAAATTATGTTTGCTCTGCCATCTAGCAACAACCGAACTGTGCACACATGCCTTATTATCACAGTCTTCAACTAGACGGCCTATGGACAAAATTCCACGTGGAGAAAACAGAGCAACGGAAAAGTCATAATGGGTGGATGAACGGAACTTATTATACGAAACTCGATTGACAATGGCTTTCTTGTGCAATTGTCTGTGTGTCCCTGAAGACAGGCGTTCAAAATAAGAAAACGGCATTATTTTGCGATGATTTTTCACTCTCTCTCACTGCTTTGGCGTTATATCATTAAAGCGTCAGATGGAACACCATCACACACACATCGAAATGACAGCGAGAGAACCATGTTCAACCACAGCAATGATCAACACATTGCCCCCTAATGAATAAAACTTGATTCTAGTGTGAATAGTCACAAGAAGAAAAACAAATCCCGATTGAGAGTTTTCTCGACACTGTATTCCGAGTTTTGTCACTGGGATTCACTATTTGTTATGTGAAACCTCCGAAAAAGTTGATTTGCGACAAATCACTCCGATACTAAGAGCTCAGAACTCAGCTAAGTGGTCAACTCAGCTACACATGCAAATCTGCTTCATCGAAACTTGAATTTTGGAACTTACCCAAGCGAAATTAGTTTTTGCATCGGTAGCATCATGGAAGTAAATACATTGAGAATGGAATCAATTTTGATGATTTTATGATTGTATAAATGAATCTGAGCGAGAAACATATACATTATAACATTTCAGCTCATTAAAGTTCATAACTTTTCTTTCGAAAAAAGTTCACCATCTGATGATTAGTCGAGCTCTTTCATGATTACTTGTAATCAAATATTTGCAGAATATCAATCAGCAAATTAAAGAACTTTTTTCCGCCAGCTCTTTCTAATCCAAATACTCACAAAATATGACGAGAGAATGGAGATGAAGTCGAATTTGCCTTATTCGCCCTGACAGATAAGAAAGTTTTCTTTCTTTTTTTGTAATTTCGAGTACGTGTTATAAGAGTGCTGGCTAATCCCGTACTGACAATCGTCCTTCCTGCCACACAATCTGTCACTTTGACAGAAGCAGTTGAGCATCTGAGGATCACTTACAATGTGATAAGGTTGTATGCTCAACGGCTGATCTACCTCTATAAGAAGTCAAATATTGTTTTACCATTGATTTATATCCACTATATTAACAAAGAAGATATAGATTCAAGCCAACGTTTTTCTTGTTGGCAGATGCAAGCTGTTACAATAGAAGAATTTATTGAAAAAACAATGACCGATGTCCCGATGGTATCGCTTTATAAAATGCTGGCGAATATCAATTGACATATAATTCATTCAGTCAAACACTACTGTAACCCAAAAGAAAGTGCCTGTTTCAGATTTTGAAAAACTGAACTGAGATAGTGGTGCTGGATCAAGTGTGGTCATGAGATCCTTGCGATTTATTCAACTGAAGTTATAAAAGTGTTTCACTGAGCAGATTGCATGTTAGTTTGACCTTTTGAGGCACTGAAGAAGCGATACCGCCAAAACGTCAGCCATTAGTTTACTGTACTGGGTGGCATTCGATATTTCTGCTATTAACAACCTTGCATCTGCTCATTGGGAAAACACTGAATCGATTCAATCAAAGATGCGGTTAATAGACAATTGATCGTGGGAATTATAAATTCAATTAAGAAACAAAATCGATAAACATGCATAGGTCTGCTTCGATGTCTTAGGAACAACAGAAGTTGTTACTTTAATATTTGCTTAGAAGAGCAAAAGTTTTAGCAAAAACAATTGGAAAGCCGTGAAAAACAGTGACAATGTCGATGCTGAATTGCAGAGATCCTTGCTACAGCAGCATACTGTCCCTCCTTTTTGAGGATTGGTGGCATCCATCAGTCTGAAAAAGAACACCAATTCTTCTGCTATCGACTGCTTTTTTTTTACAGACCCGCTCAAAATGATTTAATCTGATAAGGATATGACATATTTTGAGCCATAGGTCTAGTGCTATATAGGCGCCTATTTCGTCCTATTGGGACTCATCAGTAGCACCCTCCCTCGGTTCCGTCGGTCCCTTGAGGTGTAACAATCCTCCAAAGGAACCGACGCCGAGTAAAATTAAGCACCCAAAGTAGGATGATGTTATTACCTGACTTTGTGGTGACCGGCAGTCGAGCTTACGGCTTTTAAAATGAACTATACTTCTGCTATCGACTGCTTTTTTACGACCCGCTCAAAATGATTTAATCTGATAAGGATATGACATATTTTGAGCCATAGGTCTAGTGCTATATAGGCGCCTATTTCGTCCTATTGGGACTCATCAGTAGCACCCTCCCTCGTTCCGTCGATCCCTTGAGGTGAACAATCCTTCAAAGGAACCGACGCCGAGTAAATTAAGCACCCAAAGTAGGATGATGTTATAGTAGGATGATGCCCTTGAGGTGAAACAACAACATCATCCTACTTTGGGTGCTTAATTTTACTCGGCGTCGGTTCCTTTGGAGGATTGTTTCACCTCAAGGGATCGACGGAACCGAGGGAGGGTGCTACTGATGAGTCCCAATAGACGAAATAGGCGCCTATATAGCACTAGACCTATGGCTCAAAATATGTCATATCCTTAACACCAATTATTCTTACAAGAAATCGATTTTCATGACAATTGTAATCACATATGTGCCAGAAAACTCATTAAAAGAAAGTTATGAAACAATATTATAGGTTATATTCGCTTTTCGATAATATGATATGCTATTCTGATAAGTGGTAAACTCAGAAACACTGCGAGGAACACATGCCCAAGGATTGTTGAGTAATACGCAAAATTCTGAACATCAAACGGAGATGAACCCGCGTTTCACACACACCGAGATAGCGCCTTACCAAAGTCGTTGCTTTGCTGTCATTCCTTCTTTGATGAAGGGTATCGAAATTATCAGCAGCCAACCGTCAACAGGCTTGCTTTGGTAAACACATCACCTGTCCACCTGCCGCCCAGTTGACCTTCAAGTGACTCGAGCGGGCACAGAAATACTTCGTTTTTCTATCGCGTGTAAGAGTAACCCAGTGGGTCCTCCTCGCTCTAGGGATTCGCCAAGCATCATAACTTTCTTTTAGTCTTTTCGTGAAAAAATCGGACCATCGGGTCGATGGTCTTTCTGTAGAGCGCTTGATATCCCGAGGAATCCACTCGGTAACGGCTTCTCGTCCATTGGTTGTTGTTGAAGCGCATCACGTGTTCAACCCACCTTGTTTTAGATATCCTGGCGCGTAGAAAGGCGTCTCCGATTTTCGATCGCTGACGTAGGTTTGGAACTTCGGATCCTTTCTCTGATTTGCGAGATACGGGATACTCCTAGCATCGACCTTTCCATTGTGTGTGTTCAATAACGCCAAGTGGTCTTTTATCCTGCTTACGTAGTTACCAGGTTTCTGCTGCATACATTAGGATAGGGATAACTGTCAAGTTGAAGAGGTGGGCACGGAGTCGGACGTTCTTAGTCCTCTTCACTACATTTTCGATGCTCTTAAACGTTCCCCAAGCCGCTCGTTTCCTCTTGCTCAACTCTGGAGCTAGGTCGTTCATCATGTTGATTTCACGGCCTAGATAGATGTAACTGGAGCATTCGGAAATGTTTGTTTCCTTGAGCGTAAATGGAGCATTTGAAACCAATCCATTCCTCATAAACATCGTTTTTGTCAGATTTAGTTAAAGGCAAATCTTTCCACAGGCGTTGTCGAAATTGGTCAACATTCGTTCTGCTTGGTCGATGCTTGGTGCTATGAGGACGATATCACGTAAACACATATCGGCATTGAACCTAGCTAAGCTGACACTTGGCTGTACATATATTATCTAACAGAATTGTTTTATTCGACTGTTCTAATAGTATTATGATGTTATAACTATATATTTGAGTGATTAGCAAAACTGTGAACAATTAGCGGAGTTGGAGCAGCGCTTTCCTTTCCGGGAGGATGCTAACCATTCCACACTGAAGCCTTTGTTCTGATATCAGTTTTATCGACGACTATCACTACTAACTGTTAACGCTGTACTGTTGATTAATGTCCTGAATAATGAACGATAAAAATCAAAGCAATGCAAAGTAGAATATAATAAAAGCCCGTTAATGCTAATTTGCTCATAGGAAGGAAAGGTTCATAGGAAGACTTTGAGAAAGGAAGCCGGTTTGAACTCACATAGTTCGGCTCATTTTTTATAGAACATTCAAAAGAGCGCGCAGAAAATAGCCATCTACATTTACCTAAAATTTATGGAATTTTAACACAGTCTACCACACGAATGCTGATCTAAACCATTACATTTGAAGCACAATTAATGATAGCTTTCAATGGAAATGGCGCTTGCTCAGATTGTTACATGTCTCCGGATGTCGTCTTTGAACCTTCCTAAAAGCGGCGATCGAGCATAATTGACCATTCTTGCCAACAAATATGTTTTTAGTGCCATCTAGTAATCTAACGGAGGACTTTACATGTTTTGCATCTGGTTTATCATCTCAGCAATAGTTTTAGACCATGCTAATTTTGCTTCGTTAGCTTCGATACCTTCTACTTTTATTGCTTTTTAGAGATTTTTGCAATTCTTTGCAATCTTCTGTCTAATTTATTGTTTCAGTAATATTCTAGTAGTTACTACACCGATTTTGTGAAGGAACATCTGTGAGCACCATTACAATCTGATACTTATCGTTCCAATGATCGTCGAGTGATTTAAGAGCGGTCAGTATGACTTCCATTCATCCCTATAGCGTGTGAGAGCAGGCCCACTGCGTTTTCCTTGCTCTAGGAAATAGTTCATCATCATATCTCCTTCCAGTAAATTCGTTAATATATTGGGCCATCAGGTTACTGGTCTTTCTCTAATGCACGTGACATCGAAAAAAACCGATTCGTAAAGACTCTCGTCCATCGACTATCGTCAAAACGTGTTACGTGTTCGACCTACATTACCTTCGATATCTTCGGATCTTCTCATGGTGTGTTCTCTACCGCGAGAACACATGGCATGTCCTCAGGTGGTGGATAGGGAAATCAGATGTGAACCAAAACGACCGTGTGCTTTCCAGAGGCCGGACTACTACTAACTACTACTACTACTACTACTATACTACCTACTACTACTACTACTACTACTACTACTACTACTACTACTACTACTACTACTACTACTACCCACAAAAGTCATCAAACTTTTCGCGTGCATTTTCGGCTGCTGCTTGGATACTTCGTTTTTCTCCATGAGTGCCGAGAACGGTAGTAGAAACGATTCCCATTGCGATCATGAGGATAGCCGAGCTAGGACGCTTCTATGTGGACTTGCGGGAGGGTGTTGAGTGAGGAGCCACACCTTGTTTATTGATGAAGTGCATCACCATACACTGCCGTCTTATTTTAGTGTGCTTAGAAGATATGGAGGAATTTCTGCTCGTCATGTCAAAGTGACTTATATTCGTTTATGTGACTACATACATATATGAGCCATTAATAATTCATTTTTCCACTTATGCAGCTCAACAAAAACTACTGAAGTGAGGTAATCTATTTGTTAAGCATAGTAAGGCAGCTACCGTTCTTGTTCTATCTCCCAAAACTCCAAGGATAATTCCATTGACTCTCCTAACTTCTATTAAACTGCAGAACAATGATGTAAAATATGTTTGTTTTTGGCATTAATTGTAGGCCTCTGTTGGAAGCAATTACGAAAAATTGAGGGTAAAATAGAAAATTTTCAACTTACAGTACAAATCGAAGAGCCACACGAGTAACTATTGACGGTCTTTCCACTAGCTTCTGTTTTCGTCCTGAAATCAGCAAACCTCATTCTCTTTAGTTTTTATCCAACCAGCATATTGAAAAGCTGAGTTATCGAATTTCTTCGAAAGCTTGGCTAAGAATGAACCTATTGTGCCTTTTGTCACTGGATTCCTTCCAAGAATAGGTTTACTCCTAGCTGAAATTCCTACTAATTGTCCTAATCATGCAGTATAGATAAGCCTGCGAAAAAAGCGCTTTGCTGGAACACATCACTCTACTTTTTTAATTGAAATAGTGGACTTTTACTTTATATGAAGTGTATTATAGAAATCAACCAATCATCATACTTCATACAGTATTTCGAGCCGACGGTACATACCGCGTTCGCTTTTGGCTTGTGATTGCTCGTTGTTGTTTCTGTAATATTTCTTTGAGATGCGTCGTAGTGTAACATTATGCTTTGTGGAAAACATTCTTTAAAATCTCAGAAATGCTGAAATACGAGTAAAACTTAGAACTTTAGTTGGTCTTCAAGCTCCCTAATCCTTTGCAGGGGCACATCTATCATACCCGCAACACAGCAGAGCCATGGATCGAAGCCTAACCGAGATTGAGAGTATGGTTATACATCAAAGGATGCTGAGTGATATGCAAGCTTGAAACATCGGGAGGGTGCTGAACCCACTTTTTGCCCACACCGAGAGTGCATGTATCACTGCACCATCAAGGCCATCGCTCTGCCAGTCATCAGCAATTAACCCCGTCAACGGCCTTAACTGGAAAGCACACGTAGGGTGAACGCATTTGAGCTGACAGCTATTGGATATATATATATATATATATATACTTAATTTATAAATTCTTAGTTTATTGCTCTTGTAACTGTGTCATGATGTTTCGATATTTCACCTAAGAATGCTAACTAATGTAAAACTTGAAACGTCAGGGAAGTTGAACCAGCGCAAAACATACCGGGGGTGCGTCAAGTTCAAAGTTTTCTTCGTATCTCAACATTCTGGTAGTCGTATTTCATATTGCACTCTACCATGAAAACAACAGACAGAAAATGAAACTCAATTCCCTGTAGTCTCGAGAGCAGTTTAAGAAAGCGATAAGGTAGTGTAATGATTCAAAATAAATTTTCGCTACTGCATGATGCAGTGCGACCTCCTAAGTCATATTGAAAAACCAGTCAGAGCTGCTTAATACACTAAATCCGATTTTTTTCCTGTTTTAGTTGAGAATAAAGCTAAATCAAAGCATGGGAAACAAAGCATCACATTGAGATGACCATGGTACATCGCTTTCATTCTAAAAAGGTGAAAAATCCTTACCTGTGTAGCACTTAATCGCTACTGCGACAGCAACCAGCGTAAGAAAACGACGAAAAATCGGAGCGATAGCATTTCTACTTGGTGCACGACTATCTTCAGTGAAGCACTTTATACTGCGTTCTATTCGATAAGCGAATCCACGCCCAAAATGTCCATATTGGCGATTGCGGTAGTTTCATCATAAACGATCAATTCCACCACCTCTGGAGTCTCCAAAACCTCATAAACCCTTGTGTTTACACAGCAGTCCAAATTTCTACCCACATAATGAAATTTGCTATGTGGCAAGGTGAATACCATTTTTATGAATTTTTTAGGCAACAATGCCATGTGTGAAAATGGTTGCAGCAACAGAAGCTTCGGTTAACAGAACAGCCTTGTTTTCACTTCCTGGAGACATTTCTCTCGCCAGTACATTCTCAGTTCTCCAACATAGATTAGACCTTATAAACCACCACAAGATTCTCTTGCCTTCTGAACTTTTTTTTTCTGGAAAAAAAGGCAATTCTTAAAAGTATATCTGCCTATAGCTGCTCAACCGTAGGGAAATGGCTTACACAATCAGGCTCACCATCGTAGTTTGAAGCCCGAAATACCATCATTGCCATGACAAGGTGGCAAACCGTTAGAAAGGCATGTATTTCCTTTTGCAAATATCAAGAAAATGATACACATTTTTTGTAGATCCTCATATAGGCTACGAAACACTAGCCGCTCGGATCAGACCCGGTAGGTTAGACTACAAGACAAGGATTCGCACCTGAATGGAATCGCTTTCAGCTGTCTTTCTTATCAGATAAAGTCAATTGCCCTATTACGTGATGCTTATAAAGAATTGGTGTCGAAGGTTTGGTGGTCGACCCCACTTAACACCCTGCGCGTGAGCTAGTACCCAACCGCCTCTACGATTCTTTGTGCAGCTCTGAAATCTGTATAATCTGACCTGATAGAAAAGAGGGGAATTGTATAGGTTTGGATACTATACCCCTTTAAGGGCCGCGCCATTACTTAATTGCATGAAGTATGTAAAATTCATCTTACTAGCTGAAAATTGGAAAACAATGAATAGTTTGTCAAAATAGTGCTGCTTATTGTATGCGATTCCCTTCATCGATAATTCTTAATGTTTTTATTGTTAGTGCACTTTAAATTGCTATTTCTCAGATTAACGATCGGTATCGTTCGAATTCTCTATTCATAACTATTGTGTGCGAAAAACAGATAGAAAGATACGGTGATCTTCCGCTATATCCACCCTGTATGATCTCTTTGCTAAAAACGTTCCTTTCATTTTCGCAAAACTTCTTGGCTATTATGTGATAGCTAAAATCAAGTGAGTTTTTATTGCACTGTCCGTTTTACATCCATGCATTTCTAACCGAATAAAACTTTTTCACCAGCGATTATTAATCATTAGATAGGGCAAATCTTAGCAATTTCAGCGATGTTTTTCGATTTTGGAACCGAACAATTTGAGCGCTGTAACAATCAAAAGATAGGTTCCGCTAATTTGAATCACTTTCGATGTTCACATCCTGCATTGACTTCTTGGTAAAAGCGGATTTTCTAATTTTTTTAGAGTCTGATAGCTATCTAACAGCTGAAATCGCGACAAATTTGGACTTTTGAACTTCTACATCGTGTTATGACGAGTAGCATAATGAGATGGTGTAGAACTTTACATTAAACTTTGATCCGTCACTACGAAGTAAAGACTGCGTAGATCAACATTCTCCAGCAGCAGTGATAGGAAGAATTCAAATTCTCTAGTGAAGAGATAAGGAGAAACAATCTCACGTTATATGATTCTTGTGTGAATTTATTCATTACATTCAGGTAAGCACGGCCCTCTGCAGAACCTTCTGCAGCGCTGAATATGCTTGCGAGCTGAGCGCGGTTACTCAATATTTATGATTGTATATAACACATACGATTAGCATTTCACTATTTCCTTGAAGTAATTTAACAGTAAAATGAAGGCCCTCACCAAATACTCGTAAAATACAATGATCGCTTCGATGCGATTTCTCTTGAAACTATGGTGCTATGAAAGCCGACGCAAAAATTAGGTTACCAGCCATCATAATATCTAAGTGCATTATCCATGATGTTAATAAATGTTCCGGCACTATAGATTCGTTCTTCTTCTAGTGAAGCACTGCTTCATCCCTCTCGACGATAGTGCTATTAGTAGTGGGATTCGACACAGTGACTGTGCTGTTAATGTTCGGAATCGTTACTAGACTTACTAAGAGACCGATATCACAGCCATTATTCATAAATGGTTTAGAGGGGGCGTTTGAGTATTATACTACCAGGGTCTTAGCAAGCTGTGCTTTACATTAGGCTACACGTTTGCCAAACTGGATGACGCGAAAGACACTTCAGATGTGATCCGTCATGGTTTCGAAGGATCGATATGACTATCCGATAAAAATTATGTTTGCTCTGCTCATCAGTGGTGACCCAACTGTGCACACATGCGCCCTATTATCACAATCTCCACCAGACGGTCGGCCTATTGACAAATTCCGCGTAAACACTTAGTACGTACAGAGCAGGGCAAGCACGAATTTAAACCCTCTACAACCGATGTATAAACGAAAAGACTTTATTTCAACATTTCTGGGCCATAAAGGCAGGCGTTCACAAATAATAAACAGCATTATTCTAATTGTTATTTCACTGTCTCTTTTTAGCGTCATGTGAAGCAACGTCAGAGTACATTGACAGGCGGCATATTGACATCAGAAGTCAACCACACTGAAGATCCATCTACACACCGTCTATATAGTGGATAAAAACTGCTTCACTGTCTAAATCACTAGCAGAGAGCAAACCCGATTTTGAAGTGGCTTTGTGATTGAAGATAGTTTCAGTCACTGGAAATCATTCATTCAATCAAATTATGAGTAAAGTTGACTGCATTAAATCATTCTGACGCTTTGAACTACGACGTCAGCTACATAGTCAACCAAATACATCCTTAGAGTGCATAACAAGGCCCAAGAATGATAGCTGATTTACAAAACGTTGAACCTCAAGAGGAGTTGAGCCCATTTTTCAACCGTGTTAGGGGCGCGTGCTATCACACTGCACCATGGGGCCTCTTGCTCCTTCTTACTCTTTCTGTTACATTAAACATCGAATAGACATTGCAGCTGTCAGCAACCAACCTTCACGGGTTTGGCTAGGTAAGCATATATTGCCGCTGCACCCGCTTGAGCTGACGGCTATCGCATATGAGAAATCCACAAAAATTCTTGATTGTCTTTACGATAGTATTATGATGACACAATTATATTTCAGAGATTCTACGTATTGTTCGTTTCAAGTGTTTCTTTGAAGCACGTTCAAAATTCAATATATCTGATGATCATATTTTGAGCCAAAGGCTACACGACATGTTGGATCAGAAAATAATCATCAGATGTATTGAATTTTGAGCGTGGCTTTGAAAGAACACTCGAAACAGTCGGTCTGATTTTTAAAGTTCAGCTCAAGAGTAATCGAGTGTAAAACACTGCCGATCTAGTTATTTATGTTACTTTAAGGCCTTTTATAATTGTACGTCGTCGCCTACTCTATTAGGTGGGTGTAGGACCTCCGAGAGGATAGGCTAAAAGACGAAGACCTGCACATCTTACGGGCTGCCAAAGGCGAAACACATGTATTGGACTGCACAAGTGCCCGTAAAAGACCACATGACATTTTGGCTCAAAAAATAAATATCAGTTATATTGAATCTACTTATTATTGCATTTACAGCTACAACATTACAACATTGCTAGAAAAGCAATAGAATAAAGAATCCCTGTAGATTGCACAAACAAGATTCGATGACTAACACTCTCTGAACAGAACTTCGTAGCAATTTTGTATCAAAGATAATCGTGGAATATAGACATAATAAGAACGAAATCCATTTGATTCATTCCTGATTGACTAAATGAATCAGAATGAGTGGAAATATATAAATCTCGCAATTGTGTTTTTAATGTAATAATTGCCTTCCAAAGTATCCGATTATCTCATGGTGAGTCGAATACTTTAATATAGTAATATTTTATAGTTGAATATTTCCGGTAGGATTACTGCAATGATGTTTGCACATTATTAGCTGGTAAACTAAGAATCTCTCTACTCGATCCTACCATTCTTAGTTTTTTATAAGCGTTAACGGAACAATGAAGATGTCCGATCAGGTCAATTTTATCCTAATATCCTTAAACTCAGAAAAACTTTTGTATTTCAAATTCGAGTTCAAAACGCTGATACAATTCTGTGCCGACCATCGTAATTTTCACTTACAAATTGTCGGTACTGCAGCAACATTGAGAGTGTAGGATAATTTACTCAGAAAGTCGTACTCGATTGGTATATTTGAGCGGCGGATATGCCCTTGTCAAAAACATCGTGCCTCGTCTCAGTATCGGTTTCCTTCCAATTTATTCATGAACGCAAATTAAGTTGAAGAGCAAAAACTAATTTACAAATATAGGCTTTCTTCGTAATCTATTGTACATCAGAGACATTTACAGCAGGAATTGCTCA
Organism: Parelaphostrongylus tenuis; assembly: GCA_019055375.1. Classification (NCBI taxonomy): domain Eukaryota; kingdom Metazoa; phylum Nematoda; class Chromadorea; order Rhabditida; family Metastrongylidae; genus Parelaphostrongylus; species Parelaphostrongylus tenuis. The sequence goes on from JAHQIW010000415.1 coordinate 126,622, forward strand.
GAAAGATAAAGCATGGCAAAAATAATCGGGAAAATGGTGAAAAGCGATGATGATCTCGAAGAAAAATTGCAGAGATCCTTGTCACAGCAACATACTGTCACTCCTTTTTGAGGATTAGTGCATCCATCACTCTAAAAGAATGAGTGTAATTCTTACACAGAATAACCAAAGCTTGAGCTACATTTTGCCATCCACAGAACTCCACATAGTCTGTAAAAATGCAGCGTTGTGTGCTGATCTTGATGAGCAGCTCCATTCTTATTTCATCCCTTCATATTTCAAAGCCAATATCATAGGTTCCTGTAGTTTCTTCGATGTTCAAACACTGATTTGTAGCGTGCTCGCTTCTTTTGCGTCGACCTCAGATTTTCTCGGTTAAGATCCTTACCCTTAGACACTTTCCGAAAATTAATAACGATCTTCCTGCGGAATTCTCTATCCTGGCTATCCTCGAGACTGCAAGATTTGCTTTCTCAGTAATCTACGACGTTCATGAAGGAGAGAAACGAATTGTATGCTACAGTGGGATCCTCACAGTGAAAAAGTGTATAGATTGGATAAGGTTATAGAGTGAAGTGAAAATTGACCCTAAATTAGAGAAGCTATTAAAAATCTAATGAAATTTAATATTACTATCACTTACAGTACAAACTGAAGAGCCACACGAGTAATTATTGATAGACTTTCCATTACCTTCTGTTTTTGTCCTAAAATCAGCAAACCGTCATCCTATTTCTACATTGAGATTTAATATTATTTTCATACTTCCATAATTTAAGTTGTTCGACATGTTCTCTTGAGAACCAAGTTATGAATAAACTTGTTATACTTTCTGAAAAAAAAATTTAGACATTTTCTCTTAGAGTAGGATTACTAGTAGCTGAGGACCCAAACAAATATGCTCGGTAGTCATACAGTACGGATGAATCAGGCAAAGACGTTAAACTGGAGCTCGGAAGCACTCCCTATACCAGAACAGAGCAGTAAACTTCCAGTTGGTATACACTTTTTTGAAAGGGATCAATTGATGTCTTACTTCATGCAATATTTCGCACCAACAGCACACACAGCGTTCGTCTTTGGCATGTCATTGCCCGTTGTCGTCCCTGTAATGTTTTACGGATCCTTTGAAAATCAAAACTGTACTTGATAGTGAAACAATAGTAAGAACACTTTGAGTAGGCATTAGAGTAGTGCAGTGGTTTTGGAAAAAGTATCGCTGTGGTATAATGTATTGGGACCTCTCAAATTACGTCCAAAAACAAAACCGAGCTACAAGAAATAGTAACTTTGAGTTGTTTTGTTTCAATTCAGAATAAAAACGGAAGTATTAGGAAACAAAAATCACACTGAGATCACTGTGCAATGTCGATTTCTTACCCATAATCAAGAGATACTTACCTGTGTAGCACTTAATCGCCACGGTGGCAGCAATTAGCGCGAAGAATGAGACAAAAAACCGTGGTGTTACCATTTCTACTTGATGCACGATTGTTTTCGACGAGGCAGTTTACACTGTACAGTGTGTTATAAGCGAAGCAACGCAAAAATAGGCCGACGTTGTGACTGCTGTTGTTTCATCCTAAACGATCAATTCCAGCACTATCTAAATGCTCCTCAGCTCGGTAAACCTTCGTGTTTACACAGCGGTTCAAGCCTCTACCTGCCCAGTGGAGTTTGTTTTGGTGACTAAGTGGATGCCATTAGTAGTATTATTTTCAATAAATCAAGAAAAACGGAACATTTTAAAAATTAGGTGGAAAAGAAAAATGTCAGAATACCACAAATGATATGGCATCTTCTCTCAGATTTATTCACTAACTTGAGTGAAGTGCATTACTCACAAATATGTGCCAACACACCACTGACTTTTCTCATATAAGGAATCAATGTTGGACCTTCTTCAATAGATAGAGATATGAATGAATCTATATAGTCGCTTGATTTTGCTACTTTTCTTCAAAAGTCATGATGTTATAAATATATATTTAGGAATAGTGATTAGGAATAGTATGCAAAAGATTCGACCTCCAAGGAGGCTTGAATTCGTGTGGCTTCCAGACCAAACTCGTTCGTGGTTGGATGCTAACAGCTACATTAGTTCATACCGAAAAAAAGTGGTACCAACCGACCCGCTGGTAAGCTCACGCGCGATTACTGCAAATCCTTATCAGAACTAAAGTTATGACGACATCATCTTCGACAAAGCTGCGATAATTCGCGTGTTCACGAAGTTCCGAAGATCAGTGCTTCACGTCTAAGCAGAACGATGAATTGAAATCATTCACTTTATTTTAGATAAAAGCACAGTCCTTAATCGGCTGTAAAAGAGACTATCTTTTGTAAATTTCTATTTGGCTTCTGGTTTGATAATCTATCACAATCACAGTGACAATCTCTAACAATTTAACAATCACTTCTTTGATCATTTCTTCATTCCTCATTTATTCAATTTTATTCTCTATTTTATGGAGACTATTGAGTGAAACGTAGACACATTTGAGTAAGGTCTAGATTTCAAGTAGTTGAATTTCAATAAAATGGTCTTTTTATATTGTAAGGAAAACTTAAAGAGTTCAGCGTGAGTTTGATCTATATGTTACTAGTATTCACCATGTTGAAGTAGAAGAAGTCTACAATGCTTGAGCTGAGAAACGCACGTTTTTGCTTTTTACAGAGCGTTTACCATTCCGCAGGAATCCAAGAATACTACACGCGTATCTGCAATGGTAGGAAGAAATTAGTGAGGTTATTCAGGTGGAAAACAGACATATAGCTGATGTGTAGAGGGGATAGAGGCCGATAATCCAGGAGCAGCTACATCAGCCGAGAAGAATGCCAACAATTTCTTTGCGGAAACAATCGTCTTGATGCGACAACAACGGAAACCAAGAGAGAAAAAGGCGCAATTGCTGCGCGTGCGTTCAGATAAATCATTGAGGCTTAGAAGAAGGTGAAGTTGCTGATAGTGTGATTAATATTTTTAAAATCTCAGCTAAGTTTATTTATATGATGATATCAAACGGCTATGACATGGAATTACTAGTGGAATAGATCTAAACGAATCTTTTCCGATCCATAACGCCAGCCTCGGACTCCGAAATCTGGTGAGAGGTCACGCGGGATTCTAATTTCTCACATCTACGATTGGAATCATTGAATAAGGCACAGCTGCAGAGCCTCATCATGTCACTGCCGATTTCCTTGGAGCTGATGGCCATAATCTGCTTATACTTCTTGCAATATATATGATTTCGTCTCTTTAGGAAGAAAAGTCCCACACCAATGGAGCACAACGCGCATAGTCATCCTACCTAAAAAGAGTAACAGAAGAGATCTTAACTAACGCTCAATATGCTTGCTGAGCATACTCTACAAGGTTTTCACAAACATCCTTCTGCATATATCGAAGACCTTAGATAAGGCACGCTCAATTTAACAAGATTACGAAAAAGATTCTGCTGCATGGACCACATCCAAACCGTGTCACGGGTCATCGAAATCTGTTTGAGAATACCATATGGCCCTTGTTCTATCCTTTATTGACTAGAGAAAGCGCTTGCCAACATCGAAATGAATGCATGCGACAATACTTTTCAATCGACTGTGTTTGAGACTCCGCTCGATAATTCAGTATAGTCTGCTAAAATGTTCTGAGCCTCTCAAAGGTCCGGTGTGGCGTTTTGAGTAGTATACATACTTTCCAGCGCCTTCGCTCTCCTCATCAGGTATTGTTATATGCCTGCAAACATCTGTAAGCCATCGACAATCAGTTACTATAGACCGCAACATCAAATGATGTTCACTTCGTCTAAAATGATACATCTTCGGCGCCGCTACAATCCGTTGTGGGGGTGAGTCGAAAGACATGTAGTATGGATTAGGTGTTCGATAAAGCTGAAACGTATGTGTAACACTCGGAATGCCTACGATCCTCTGAGAGGTTTGAACCATTCTATTAGACTATATAAAACGCATGCAACCTATCGACCAAGGTGTAGAGCCGTCGTATATACGAACATTAGCTGACTGCTATCGAAACTGGCATTCTCATCAACCCTTCACCATATTATAGAGGAGATTCGATAAGCCGACACTATATTGCCAAAGCTGTTCACTGCTGCACTACTATGGATAATGAAGTCTTGAATGGGACGAGAAAGCAAGTGTGTTGATAAAAAGCTTCGAACTTCGTTTGCGGGCATATCGTCTTTACAGTGAAGAGGATACGAATCTTAATGACTCAACGAAGCCCAAAGAATGATTGGCCTATTTATAAACAGGACGAAGGTACAATTTGTAAACAATCTATAAAGGAAAATGAACAAATTGATCTGAATGGTTCTCTGATTACGGAGACCTTCTCGTATATGTATGTACCTTCGACATTCCATGAACATGGAGAACAATATGAAGAAGGAGTTGGACGGAAGAACGAGAGCAGCATAAGCCATATTCGAGTGTTTCAAAAAAGTCACTGATCAAACAACGAATTCCAAACTCCGTGCTCGTCTTTTCAGCTCATCAGTCCTCTCAGCGTTCTGTTGTGCGGCAGAGATGTCACCACCTAAACGATGTGCAGTGTGTTTGTGGCTAACGTTAGCAGTCTGCATTCGCAAATGGCGAATGTAAAAGTTCTTGTATGTCATCTGGCGAAAGATTAAGAAACCACCTCTTTGCTTGACAAATTCATCGGAAAGTGTTAGTAATCACCGAAATGCTTACATCTCTGACTATTGCGCTATTTGTCTGGTTTTTGAAGAAGCGTTTATATTGACGCTGTAGCAAAAAGAAAACGTTTGTATTTCACATGCGCATATTTCTCACAAGACAGAACTCTTTCCTAAAATCATAGGTCAGATAGCGCAAGTTTCGATGATTCCAATGCCGTGCATATTTTCTGAAAAAACCATTTCGAGTTGGAGAGTAGAACTCGGCTCCACGCACGACGCGGCGAGAGTCATAACCACTCGGCCAAGGCGCCCCATAAATATTTATATTATATATATATATATATATATATATATATGTATATAATATCCTGGCTTCGATTCCCTATGGTAGGGGCGAATAGCCGAAAAGCACTGTGCTACAAATGAGACCGAAGCCCGAAACACGTGTCTAGCACCGTCCAAGTGTATAGCAGACTTCATAAAAAACTCAAAATTGCTGTCAAGATATGTTAAACATTTTAAGGGAGGTCTCAATATAGTCGATTGAAGGTGTTGAATGAAAAAAATCTTTTTTTTTTGGAACTTCTAGTTCGGGATTCAAAACCAATAATTCATTCTTGTGCTCAATATTCGCACTGTATGTTCAACAGCTAATCGTTTTCTATACAAAAAAGTCATGCATCGTTTTTACTATCTTTTTTATGTAGTAGAATAACAAAGAAAACTCAAATCCAGTTATAAAACATGAGTTCGTTACGCGAGGGTAGGTTTTATCTAAAGCCTAGAGCACAATGGATTTGCTTCAAGATTTGCTTGGAATAGAAGAAATCTAACGAAAGTAATTGGAAAAGCAGTGAAAGAATGCAGTGAAAGTATTAAGAACTTTGACGATAAATTACAGAGATCCGTACTGCACCGGACATTGTTACTCCTTTGTGATGGCTGGCACATCCATCGACTAGAAAAGCGACAGCAATATTTATCAGCCGACTTCCTTGAATTAATTTTGTCACGCGTATGTGACAGACGCAATACAGAAACATTTCACATATCATCAAAAAAGCAGTAGAAACTACAAATCTCGCAAATCATATCATCATGAAGATGGCTCACTTTGGATTTAACATGTAGGCAGCTGTCGTTGATCGATTTTGTGAAGGCCAGAACTTAAGTCGACATCAACTTATATACCATAAATACTATTATGTAGCTGAGAGCACTGCAATACCCTAAAGAGACAGCTTTATCTATCTAATGATGGGACCTTACTACTATATTATTTAATGTTTCACTTGCCAAAGTAGTGTGTTCCAAAATTAGAGGCATGCCTATTGATGCGAACTACTTTGAGATCAAGAAGGTTTCAACTGATGAGTTTTACCACGAACTGAGACGTTCACTGCAATGTAGAACTAATTTTCCACTCGAACAAACTTGAAGTAGTGATAGATCAGTGGCTCAAATAATGGAAGCATTGAGAAGGCAGTAATATTTTTTATAGCTCTCCATAAATTTTATTGGAAAAAGCGGAGCTATTTTTTTCATCATGCTCAAGAAGTATTTTTTACGACCCTGCTACAATCTGCTTTGGAGATTATTGGCTTTCTAAACTTCTGCCTTTGAGTATTTTTTCGTTTCTCACGTTCTTCTCATCTATCTCTACGACTATGTCATCTGGCTATGACTCCAAATAATACTTCAGTTTCCGTGTCATGCAAACTGCTGAAACTGAAGAAGTTAGAAATAAGGAGAATGAGTGGATTTTTGCACTTGCCTAGAGACTGAAAAAAAAAGAATCGAAGAAAGAAGATGAATTTGTCGACAATTTTGGTGGCGGTGAATGACCGTGTAATATTGAACAATCTCTTTCTTTTCACTCTATACAAAATTTTCATCAATGAAAATTACTAAATCGCTGCAAAACGGTAAACAATGACATTTTTTTTGTGGCCGATATCTATATGTGGTCGTGATCGAGACGATCAGATGCCCTTGACAGAAAAATGTGTCCTAGAAAGCGATATGTGTTGACGAGATGAAAAGCTTAATTGGCCACTCCATTGAGTTGAGCACTGTCAGGGTATAACGGCAGAAGGATTATCGGAGGCATATTTCTACTTCCCGATAACATTCTGTTGCACCCATTGTTATGGCAAAGAAAGTGTTATGGGAGTCGCCTACTTTGGCTAGAACGAAAGGTGTGATTGACAACGCGCTGTGCGCAAGATTGGGACGTTTATCAGCCCTGTAAACAAGGACGTCTTCACGATGTATGGACCTTGAGCTTACCTTACCCCACAGAGGTCCATAGCAGAGGTATGATTCATTTTAAAAGCCGCAAGCTCAACTGCCGCTCACCACAAAGTCAGGTAATACCATCATCCGACTTTGGGTGCTTAGTTTTTATTCGGCGTCGATTCCTTTAGAGGATTATTTAACCTCAAGGGATCGACGGAACCGAGGGAGGGTGCTACTGATGAGTCCCAATAGGACGAAATAAGCGCCTATATAGCACTAGACCTATCGGCTCAAAACATGTCATATCCTATAAGACTAGAGTAATGACAACTTACTGGCCATATGTCAATTTTTAGATGCCATTATGCTTTTTGTTATATCTTCGTCTTTGCTTTCACTTTTGATTGACCGGAATCTATCGTGTTAGATGTAAAAAAATTTTTTGAAGGCCACCATTCAGGATATCACAGTGGTTTGCATTGTTGCATGCGAGTGTATGCATATGTAAACCATATATACCATATTCTGCAATTGATAGAACCTAATATTAATAGGAATGCTAATACACTGTCCGCTGTCATTAAGCAGCTGCCATTCTCGCCCTATTTCATACGATTTACGGCGATTCTCCAAGCTTGTAAGCTTGTGAATGATAAAGCATGACGCGTAAAGTATTTTTAGGAGTGTTTCCACTCCTGACTGTTGATATTTACTCTCTTACCTTCGAATTTCGCCTCAAATTCAGCAAACTATCGTCTTTTTGAGGCTTTTGTCCTGTCGACGTTATCTTCTGAGTCAAATAGATCGATAGTTCATTCTTGAAAAGTCAATAAAGAATAAACTTGTTGCACTTTTTTAGGATAAGCTATAACATTTTTTCTTAGTCTGGCTTATTCTTAGCTATAACCCCGAATATATATGTCCCATATTCACATATTATATAATGGATTTGAAAAACGTTTGATAGGAGCTCAGAATCACTCTTTTTACCAAGACGGAGCGGTGAATTTTTTTGTTTAAAGTTGTTTTGCATAAGAATTCAACTAATCTTACTCACCGCACTATTTCAAACCGACATCGCACATTAGTCCGTCTTGGGCCTGCCATCTCTCATTGTCGTTCCTGAACCACATTATTTTCTGAATTGTTAACGACCAATATTTATGCAAGGTGGGGAACGGTATAATGCAGCACAACGTCTACAATAACGTCTAAAAATCATCAGCGCTACTTCATACTGCTGTAGTACCTATTTGCTATACTGATGGCAACCAAGGCGAAAAAATTCCACCAAAAACCGAACTGATCCCAATCCTGTGATAGCACAATTATCTCTGAGGAAGCATATACCGTGTGCTGCTCGCTAAGCGAAGTCATGCCCAAAACACATCGATGTGGCGATTGCGGTGGTTTCATTCTAAAATCAGGTTCGGTATTTCAGGAGTCGTTTACACAATAGTCTGAAGCTCTGCCAATTTAGTAAATTAGAGTTAAGCATTGATTGCAGCTACTGTTGCCCCGCAGTGAAATCGGTGGCATGGTGTCGAATTTTCCACTGATCCGCAAAACTGGCGATTATTTGCGGTTTTGCCTGCCGAGGAAGATTTCCATCAGACTGAGCTTGCAGCTCTAGTAGGTAACAAAAACAGTTGGACGGCACTACATAATTTCCCTTGCTCAAACCATACTTACGTGAAGAGCTCTACTCTCATTGTAAAGGCGCTTCACTACCGCAGATAACTATCGTATTGGAGAGGATATTTTCAAATTCAAAAGTTCAAAACGGATTCCAGTACTTCTAGCATTCAGTAGCCTTTTCCCTTCTTCTTGACTATCATTGAATTCTGGTTGAGCGCTTCTCCCTGCAATCTCGAGGATAGCCTAGCTCTGGCGTTTCATTGGGCGCTCGTTGTCGACAACCGGAGAGTGTTTTGGTGGTGAAATAGGGCGCGTCGCAGCGAATATCACATCCACTCGGCCACGATGCCTCTAAAACATCTTATTTCTGCTGACTCGGCTAGCTCTCTACATGTGATTCTTAGAAGGGGTATTAGTTAGCAATGCTCTACAACGAAATGCTCTCTTGACACTTTTCTGTTAGGTAGTAAAGAAAGAAGAAACAATCTTTTTTCGCTCGACAAGAATTTTTCATAAGAATGTTGATGACCATGCGGGAGTTTGAATCTCTGGCTACTCCGCTATAAGCTACTTTCGGAAAAAGTCTTTTTATAACACTCCGGCAAGAGGAAGACGTCCGTATTTCACACGAGCATAATTCTTACAGGACAGAGCTTTTTCTTCAAACTAATTAATAATCATTCGACAGCGCAAGTTCTAAAGGTTTCAACGCTGTGCCTAATTAGTGGAAAGACCGTTTCTTAGCAGTGTAGTAAAAAAATGTGGTTAACTTACATAGGCGGACTTTTTTTTAGCCAGTCTACGAGCTACGGGTGCGGTCAAAAGAGCTGCCCGCGGTTTGAACAAGGTGATCGATCGGTGGCGCTGATGCGTTACACATGCGTAAACGATCTCTGTCGTTCACTTAGCAATTTCTTCTACGTTTGAAAGAAATTCTAGATTAAACGGCAGCTGTGATATTACGAGTCTTCCTTCACATGTTCATATGCTTTTCGTGATCCTGCGAAGCACTGATAAGATTGCGAGGCCGATGCAAAACACAATTTTATCTTGAATTTTACAGCGCCTTATAAGGTTGCTTTCAAAAAGCGCCATGTAGAGCACTAATCAAGGATCTAGGCTTTCGAATGATCACTAGCACTGCTATGAAAAGTTCTTGTTCAACGAAAGAGATCGTTTCTTCATCTCGTGCCACCTTGAGGAAGTGGGCCGTTCTGCTTAGTAGATAACCTTCCCACATATATTTTTAAGTAGTAGCCTTGAGTGCTTTATCAAATGATTTTCCTACTCGTATGCGGGATTAGGTACGCAATAAAACCTTCCATAGTCACAGTGCAGCCTCAACTGAACATTTCGACCCACTCTGTGGCATCGTCAGCAGCGAATATACGAAAAACGAAATGGAATCTCTTTTTCGCCCAGCAGCTATCATTATGAGAACTTATGTCTACTTCACTATTGATAAAAGTACTCATCTGCGACCACCTTCCGACACATCAGTGTATTAAATCAAACCGCAACGAGCTTGAACACTGCCCTTACTGCAGGTCCTTGCTTTATACCATCTTGGAATACAAAATTTATATAATGCTACAGTAGCATGTAACTTCCAGGCAAAAAAGTACAACTATGTTACATCTGTCTTTCTACACGGTATTCGATGAATACCTGCAATTCGAAAGGAATTGCGGATTTTATCCCAAGGAACACACTCTTCCTTATGTCTTTGCCAGCTCTCTGAGAAGAACTCCTGGATAAGAAGCTAGAGATACTCTAAGCAAAAATTCTTCCTACAAACAGATCACCGACTATTAAAAAGGAACAACACTGAGTGAAATCATGCCTCCTTCCCCACGACTATTGAACAGACTGATCAGCCGTCGGTGACATTTGCAGGTATCATCGCCGCAATGCAAGCCGTCTCCCAGTAGGAAAAGACATCACAGAACTTTATCTACACAATAACTCAACTTGTATCTAGCAGCTCCTCAATGTGAACATCGGATACTTCTCACCATCCCGATAACGCATTGTAGCAATCAATGTTATAAGCATCCTTGACTCCAAATCCAGTACTTCTTGCAGCACCAATAATATTGAAACCTGGAACCTATCTTGTTTATTGGGCAAAAAACTAGAAATTCTTTTCTGAATCTCGTGATCTTATGGATTTTCGATGAAACAGCTATCGTAGGTACACAAAAAATGGTAGGAAACATCTGAGAACGATCCGTTTTTTGTTTCACTCGTTCATTACCACATCTATTGAAGATCTTCGGAAAAGACTGTAATTATGTGTTATCCCCTAGTGGAGAACCAACACTTGTCAGAAGTACTCACTATTTTTGAAATTCATGACAATTTCTTCCACAGAAGATACCGTCACTGTTTGTTCACTTCACATTAAAACTTTTGACCTTCACAATCACCTTTACTGAAAATCTTGCCAAGTCAGCACAGCACGATGCGCCATGAGGTTCAGTAAGTAACTTCTGGAGCCTGAAAGTCGGTCAAGCGGCTCTGCATGTCTGTGCATGCGTGTCTGACTGCCTGCCTGTTTTCCTACTAGACTCGACGCCGCCATTACAGTAGATGAGTGATACTTGACGTCACGCGGTGAGCTTCAAGATGACTCTCATGGTCTCTAAAAGGTTATAAAAGACGACTTTACAACTCTCAATACTTCCTTACTCTTAATACAAAACGTGTCAACGACGGATCGGCGAAAGCAACGAACAGTGCGGTCTAAATGACGCTACATATCGCGGTATAGTGATAGTACTCGATCTTTCCAGAATTCTTATTCGAATTTGCTTTCATACATTACTGATCACTAGCAACATTAATATTTTTTATAGCTGGTTTCCATTCAAAGTCTCTCGACTATTCATGTTTATTCTAGTTGAAAAAGTGGTCAGAGTGGCTACAGCAGCCGTGAAGTAATTTAACAATTTAACCAAAAGCTCTGGTGATAATGAAAATGTGCCACAACTGCATAGAAACTGCATTTGAAGCGTGAAGCTTAAATCATCTGTTGCTGAACAATTCTGAAGTGATTCTCTATGCAACCGATTCCATTAACTACCGTCAAGGTGACCGAATGCATATCAAATGTTGGCTCACTTATATATCGAGTCAACGCTTCTTTAAGCAGATTTGGTATCAATTTCCAACTCCGGGGTGATCGAAAATTAGGTGAGTAACGAGTGTGGAATCAACACAGTGCCGATTCAGTGTCTATCGCAAGGCCCTCATAAACACGGAGTTACACAAGTACTAATCCTAACGTTAGGTGGTCTTCATAAATCTCTATCTTGCTGATGAGCCCGTGGGTCCCATGTGCTAATTCCCTAGGAACGATGATAAAGGCATCAATCTTTTCAAACTCAGTAATTGTGTAGGATTGATGTTCATAAGGTACTATGCTCGCTCTCGTTTGTGTGATTAAATGGTTGATCAGTCAGTTGTAGCCAATGTTTGTGTTGCAGTTACCTATAACAATGGTTATATATAATAGATACTTTTTAGAAAAATCTGTAAAATTTTAAGCTAGAGTTGAAGTAACATTTAAATTCTAGGTAAAAGCTTTTATAACAGCTATTGCTGAGAGTTGCGTTGCACAATACACTACGTATTTTCCAGTTTTTGCTCAGGTTTTCTTCCAAAAAATCTCGTTGATAACATTTGCGGTAATACTTTTGGGTTTTCTGAAATAATACGCTTAGTAAAGAGTAATAAATAAATGCGTACTCTTGAAAACAATCATATACGGAAAATGTCAATCCAAGCGTCTTGTTTGCCGACAGCTGTCGAAAAGATGTCTTTATCTTGACACTAGGACATCCGACTGATATTCATTTTCGCTGGCGTCCACAGACAACTTCACTCATTGTTTATGTAACGAACGCCAATATTTTAAGACCGATTTCAATTGAATCTCGACATGAAGAACAAATTGAATTGGACGAAAGTGGAATAGCAAATCAATATGCAGCAGACCATCAATCGTCATGCCTAGTCGAACATCATAGGGCGAAATCATTACTCGGTAGATGTTTCACCACAGCACATTCCACTCGATGTGACAACGATCACTCCTATATCAACGATGATTACGGATAAACTATTTTGATCATAAGGGCACTTGAGAAGCTTTTATATCAACCTACTGCTAGCTAATTAATCCATGAATAATTGGGAGCGTTGACGGTCTAGTACGGAAACCCATGTAAGACCAACCAGCACTGAACGACAGCCGACAACGTGCCTCAATGATTTATATTGGAAAAAAACCAATTCAAAATCAATCAAAAAATCAATCAAAAATACATTGGAAAAGTGCCAAGTTCAAAAACGTTTATCTCTCATCCTTTGGCATCTTCCCCTTCCCCTTCAGCACAATGAAGAAATTGTAAACTAATCACAGCTCACATTTATGTGTTATTTTGCTCATTTTGTTCGAGCCGTTTTATGCATAATATATCTACTATATACTATACATTATGTATTGTATATTATATGTGAATTACATATTATATATTATATGTATAATATATATCACATAATGTAATATATATAGTACATAATACAAAATACATCATGCAAATTATATATTATATAAAAGAGATATGATTTATATAACAATGTATTACGTATCATATATAATATGTTATATATCATGTGTATAATATGCTTTATATCTATCTATCTATATATATATATATATATATATATATATATATATATATAATGTTACATGTATACATCACCTGTATCACCTGTCGTCCCGTTGATCGTCAAGTGACTCGAGCGGGTACCAGCAACTCTTCCATTTTTACCTATCGCTTGCGAGAGTAGCCCAGTGGGTCGTCCTCGCTCTAGGGATTCGCTGAGCATCATATCTTTCTTCTATAGCTTTCGTGAAGAAATCGGACGGGTCGATGGTCTTCCCATAGAGCGCTTGACGTCCCGAGGAATCCAGTCGGTAACGGCTCTCGTCCATCGGTTGTTGTTGAAGCGCTTCACGTGTCCGGCCCACCTTATTTTCGATATCCTGGCGTGTAGAACGGCTTCTCTGATTTTCGATCGTTGACGTAGGTCGGAACTTCGGATCCTTTCTCTCATTTGCGAGATACGGTATACTCCTAGCATCGACTTTTTGACTGCGCGTTCGATAACGCCAAGTGATCTTTCATCCTGTTTACGTAGCGACCAGGTTTCTGCTGCATACGTAAGGGCAGGGATAATTGTTGAGTCGAAAAGGTGGGCACGGAGTCGGATCTTCTTTGTCCTCTTCACTACATCTTTGATGCTCTTAAACGTTCCCCAAGCCGCTCGTTTCCTCCTGCTCAACTCTGGAGCTAGGTCATTCATCATGTTGATTTCACGACCTAGATAGACGTAAGTGGAGCATTCCCAGATTGTTGTTCCGTTGAGCACGCTCAACGTGAATGGGGCATTCAAAACCCATCCGTTCCTTATGTGCATTGTTTTCGTTAGATTTAGCAGGAGACCAATCTTTCCACAGGCGTTATCGAAATCGGTCAACATTCGTTCCGCTTGGCTGATGTTTGATGTTATGAGAACGATATCGTCAGCAAAGCTAAGATGGTTTAATTGTCGACCGTCAATTTTCACTCCCACATCGCCCATTCTAATGTTCGCATGACGTTGACATATATATATATATATATATATATATATATATATACTATATATATATATATATATATATATATATATATTTATATATTATATTGAATGGAGAAAGCTCACGATGTTGGTGAATCTCTGAGAGATGCGCCATGCATTCGTCTTCAATTTTTAAATTTGTTTGAGGTGATTCAATGCATATCTGGCCTTCATAATGTTTCGCGGTAGCCTCCCGCTGAACCGAGTCATGCTGATTATTTTCCCAGACAAGTCTGAGACCATTCGGTACCGATTTACTGACCCCGGAGGGATGGATGACTTGGTGAGCCATGAGCGCGAGACTGAACCGTTGACCTCGGATGCGACGCAGAGAACCTCTGAGCACTGAGCCACATGCGCGAGGGTCGTGATCGAGTGTTTGAGACGCGCGCTGCGACGCGGGGCTGATCCCCATCCCCCAATACTCTTCGGCAGTGAACAACGAGAGCACTAGGCATGCCACAGGCAGGCTATCCTGCAGATTGCAAAGAAACCTGCTTGGCCAGTATTCTGCGATGTTAAAGAAGAAGAAAAAACGATCCAATGCTAGAAGTATTAAGATTAGCACAGTGAAAAAAGCTGTAAGACGGGTCAAATAAAGTAGTAAAAAATATATACATATATATAGTCGCGTATTTATTACATGTATATGCACATGTTCATATCTTTGTATATATATATCTATATGTATATATATATATATATATGAGCGCATGTGGAGCAGTGGTTAGAGGTGCTCTGCGTCGCACACGAGGTCAATGGTTCGATCTCGCGCTCATGGCTCACTAAGCCATCCATCCGTCCGGAGTCGGTACATTGGTACCAGGCAGGTCTCAGACTTGTGTGGGAGGATAAGCAGCACTGACTCGGTTCAGCGGGAGGCCACCGCGAGTCATTGTAAATGCCAGATATGCATTCAATCACCTCAAAGAAGTTAAATATTGAAGTTGAATGCATGGCGCATCCCTCAGGGATTGATCAACGCCGAGAGCTTTATCCTATATATATATATATATATTTATTTATTTATTTATTTATTTATTTATTTATTTATTATTTATTTATTTATCATCGTTTCGACTACTGATTTTCAATGTTATACTTCGGATAACTTGCTGCTATTTTCCGAGACTTGACAAGAAAAACATGGACAACTTACTTTGTTTCAGCACGCTAATATTTGAGTTGTTGCTTTTTCCCACTTATAGCATGTCTTTACTCTAGCACCTTTTGTACGAGACTGTAACTCATAAGCCCCTTCGTTTGCTGATTCTTAGTAGTTGTTCTTGAACAAAGGAATTTAAGACGAAGGAACATTTCTGTTAACAGTTACAACGACGATTTTTATTTTTTCTATAAACTACTCATTTCTCAACTCTAGTGCATGCGATCTTCAGAATTTTCAGAATGGATGACTCGGTGCTAATCTCCGATCTGGCAATGAAGAACATAGAATAACAGAAACGGCAAATGAAAAAGGATGCATATTGACCTTTGGAGCGTACATATCATTATAATCATATCCTTCGCAATTTAGGCAACAGTGATTAAATTTCTTGCTGACCAATAGTCAAGATCCCAGCGCTTCTTCACAATTTCTCATTGCAGAATTTTATTCTTGATAGCCTATAACGATTTCCACATGTAACCCGAGTGTACATAATAAACGATGTCGAAGACTGAGTGTAATCGTTCATTGCATGTCAGTTTCCCGTGGGTCTAAATCATTATGATGATTGTAGATTGATACTAATGATTATCGCAAGGTAATGACATCAGATGCTGGTTTGGATTTTCACGTTCCAGGGCTTCATCGAATGCTCTGTAGAAGCAACCAGTACCACTCTGTTAGATCTCACAGCTGTAGTCGTATTTATGACAGTAAGAAGCGGTCGATCATCTTTATTATCTTCAGATATTGCTGCTCATAATGAGGAAGCAACTCAACAAACTACACTAAGGAAATAATAACGTAGTAAATTTCAGCTACCAGATATAATAGATTTCGTGAGTCGTTAGGAGAACGTGGTGAACTATGGGCAGAAATACCTAAGGATCCAGAACGGGCAACTCAAAGTTATTTGTGATCACTGGCGAGGGCTTCACGGATTGGAACCCAAGATTCGCTTCAGTTATCGAGCAAGTTCTTTTTTGTGTAATGTAACTCTTGAGATTCTTGAGTTTGTTGAACGATTTCTCATGATCCTTGCATTATAATTTAAACCAACATGTCATGTGATCTAATACATTACTAGACCACATGACATGTTGGCTCAAGTAAGATTGAAAGAATTTGAGCGTGGTCTCAATAAAACACTCGAAATAAAGATTTCTCATGAATTAGTAATGATGCGCCGTCATCTCAGAAAAGCGCATTGATTTTCTTCCAACTCTTTCCTTTCTTCGCAAAAAAAAATGACGTCACAACAGCCCTTCTCTTTGTCTCGAAATCTGTTTATACACTTCGAGAACATATTTTCTTCCAAGCTCAGCATTATCACCCATTAACATTTTTTGATGCTTTTGCGCTCTTCAAAGAGGAAGGTTCAAGTCACTTGTGCACAGTCCTCGCCCTCGCTGAGTCCCTCGCCTCGAGCGTAGCTCCACAGAAAACGATTTGATTCGAGCGGCAACGAATACGAAAAGCCCAATGTGAGGACGAAAGAGTGTAAATAATCGACTCGAGTTATCGGTTTTGAAGAAGACTAATACGTCGAAACGTTTGTTCAGCAGGATTTCAATCCCAAAATCACATTATTCGCAAACTCATCAAGATACTAGCTGTAGCGTTCTCATCATTATACTATCATGATTCGATGGCTGAAATAGTTTGAGGCCATCATAATAGATGATTTCTTCCCTGTTGACGCTTACAATAGTTTCCGGTCTGACTGATGTACCACTGTCCAAGGTTCAAAAGTAACCAAGCTCAAATTTTCTATTTAGTATCAGAAAGGCGCCAAAGAATGGTAATGGTATCCGAATCCTGTAGTTATTTTAACGAAGGGTCAACTCAATTTTGTGGAAGCCAATGCGTGTCATAGCAGATTATAACTACAGTTGTCATGCTCAAGCAGAGAGTAATCTACGTTTTGTACCCATTTTTTTACCTAGCTTTCTTTTGCCTCCTAGCGCGCTTTCAGTTTCCTCTGAGCTTGTTTCATCTCTTCCACTATACCTCTACAACTTCTCTGCTATCTTTTACCACTTCTGTACAGCATGATCTTGATTGGTTAATGACATTTTATTCATCAAATTCTTGCGGTTTCATACCTAACGCGCTGTAATTTAAGAGGACGAATCTAGATATTTCTCCATTCAACGGCTTATCTTGAATGATCCTTTTTGTCGTAAAGATGAAGAAGCTAGAAAGTATGAAACAGAACGAAATAATTCCAAAAAAAAACTCTAATTTTGCAACCCGAACATTTGAAGTGCAATCAGAATACATTATGTCTGCCGAACGGTAAACTAAGCAAAGACTTATCTGCTTGACTCTTGCTTGACTGGTCTTCCTGCCTTTTTTTCTTGGATGCAAAACACTTATAGTGGTCACGTGTCACGTAGTGATTAAAGGTCCATTGCAATGTACATGGTTTGATCACACGTTCGACGCCTTCAGTTGTTCTACCACTTCGAGGTCGGCAACTTGATAGATTTCTCTGAGAGGATCACAGCGCGTTTTGGTACACCAGTGAGCGATTATGAGTTATTGTGAAGGCCAGATATGCATTCAAACGTATTTAACGGTGCTTCTTGAAGCCGATTGTGAGACGCTTCCTCTAGTCTACACCGAGAGCCATATCTTTCTTCATTATAGATGTCGTTGGAAGCTGGTAAAATTGAAACTTCCAGTTCTCAGAACAGGTCTAGTTGAACTTTGGAATATCATTAGTAAGATATGTTTGTATCTCTGCGGCATTGTATCAAATCATCTGGTGCATATCAAATACCCTAGACGAATAGAAAGTTTTGCGGGTACAAAACGAGGTTGAACTAGTGAGCCCATGTGTGTTGTACTTCTAATTGAACCATTGCAGTTTCTGCGTTCTATAACCAGCCATTGCAAGAATATCGACAACAGGCAGAAAAAAATTTTTGTTTTGCAACGGTCAGTTTTTGATAAATCTGTCCCCATATTATTCTACCAAGCTTTATCTATACAAACTTCCACAACTGTTACTCAGCTCATTTTTTTTTGCATTTTATAGTTACTGTTTCAAAGGTGAGTTCAAAGGAAAGGCAGAATTTTGTTCATCAAGACGGGACAATACCACAATTTGATTGTGTCAGTGACTTAATGAAGACATGATTTCTCCCACTTTCTAAGGAAATAATATCAGCAAATTTATTAGAGTGTTTCAGCAAATACTATAATAAACAGCCTTAACTTAATATTTACATCTTTACACTAATATTCACTTCCGATGAAATGGTAACATTATCTATGAGGCAGTGTTTTGCCACAAAAACTCAAAAGTTTACAGAGATTGTAGGCGCTAGTTGTTATGTTATTCGTAAACTGGAGACTCTTCCGCTCATATTTTGTTTTGTTTTCACCTTTCCGGCCCAATTTGCATCTGTTTGCTCCAAGCAAAAACAATCTCATTACATCATCCTACCCGAACCGTACAGTAAAGTGACACCATTAACAACAAAGTTCTATACCTATCTCTAGTTTTATCTCACACTTTGTTACCCCCATCTCTCTGGTATCGGCAATTTCTACCAGAGTTGTCTAGGATTGCTAGCATTGAACTGATACATCGATAGACCGCTCGAAGTCATATAGCAAGCATAAGCATTCAGTCACCTCCAGTATGTTTGCTAAAATGTAATGCGTGTCCCTAATAAACACCAACCGTTCTGCCTTTTACATTTGACTCTCAAAAGATAGTTGTGAGGTCCCTAAGTATTGTCGAACAGTTGGTTTATCTCCAAAACAAGAGATCACTTAGCCTAAATTTAACATTTGTTAAAACTGAAGGTGAGACGAGCATCAAAAGTTTAGCTAAATATCAGTCCACACCAGTGATGTCGCTATCTCGGATAGAAAGCTGGGTGAAAGCCACTTAAGATTCATTTGACTCCAAAGACAGGCAGGTATGAAAAAGCTGTAAACACTGCCTGTTGATAGTCACTAGCACAAATGTTTTGTAGATCTAGAAAGTAGTTTTGCTGAACACAAAAATAGCAAATGGATCAAAATTTGCTACCCTTAAACCACATTCAAAAGATTCACATTCTAACTATTTTAACGCCTTCTGTGGTACACTAGTTGAGCAGTTATGGAGAATGAACCTATATTGACTCAGCATGCACCTTTTACCTGAAATATTTATGTAACTCTACATTTACGCGACTCCTATTTCTGTTCACTCACTTACCGTACAACCGTCGTGTATGGCAATAGTTGTAATGGCGTATAAGACTCAATGTGATCAAGAATCAGAAGTTTATTTGAACTATAAGAACGACTTGGATACTAGTATAACGAACATGCCGGCTCAGTCTTTTTTAAGTATCCATTCAGGAAATTAAATTCCTTCAGAATCCACTTCAAGCTCTTCCAAATTCTCTTGTCATGTTCTCTTCTCACTCTAATATATTGCCGTCTGCGATGTTTATTTTTTGAGAAGGAATCTGCTACTTTTTGAACAGATTATAATCCCTGAAGCCTAAACTATGAAAAACGATGTTGTTTTGCTATTAACAGTTCGTCATTTGAAGATATCGTTCAATTGTTTAGCATATTGTAAGCAACTTTTTCATTACGACTGAAGTGTTCCCCTATGCTCCCGCTCCATAACATGGATATGGATGAATGGTTGTTCCAAACATTTCGGCACGCAGGTCGCAATCAGTAACTTGGTCAGTGGCCTCTATTAGGGACACGAGCGATGCCAATGCTGCTCGTTATTTTCTTCAGAGTTCTTCTCCTATGTCGTTATCCATAATCGTTGAGCGCCAAAGAATGCACAGAACTTGATGGAATAAATCGTTTATCTGTCTAGTATTCATTTCTTTTCATACCAGGCGTTCTTTGTGAATACTTCAGTCTTTTTCGAGATGGTCTTCGACGGTCTTTTGCTCCTCTCTGCTTCAACAAATTTTGACCTGAAAATATTTTATAACTAGGCAAATAGTCGTTAGTGGTATATTGGATCGTTCTTCAACTTAATCTGAAGTTTTGTTACAGCTTCCTTGTTCTTGCTGACAAACAAAGCCGACTTATTGAGTAGAAATTGTTCGGACTTCTATTGAACTACACGCCCCTCTCATATTTCACAAGCATCACGCCCCTCACTTTACGAATCGTCCGTCACTGCACTTCTCCAACAGACTAAGCTTTCATTATATGCATGGATTCTGATGAAAAATTGCCATCGCACTCATTAGCGTTGATCTCTTTTTCCTTTCGCCTAAAGCCGTTAATCTCTTTCAAACGATTTTATGGCTGTCTGAAATTCAAGAGGAAGCAAAAAAACCTCGTGCTCTTGAAAATTTCATCATTTGTTACTGCACTCATAACTGTTCCCTACATATGGAAACTCTAACACAATATAAAGACATGCGATAACGTAACAACAGCAATTGGAGCATAAGAAATCAGTGGTTACATCTACCTAGTTTGGCTGTGGAATTGCATTATTCGACTGCGGAATATAAACAAGAGAGAAAACATCTCATCATATCTTTATCGCTACCTTCTCATCACGTCCCCCATTATTTCTTGTTATATGAGTTTTTTGAAATAACTGAATCTGTTTGCCATCTCTTTTTGCTTTCTGCTGATGTTCGCAAAGGTGTTCGCAAAAAACAACTTCGTCATTCCGTATAAATAGAGCATTGCCATCACACATCAATATTCAATTCCTTTCCTTTTATTTATTCTTTTTTGCTGATTTTGCTTATTGCTTATTTTTTTTGCTTTACTTTTTCATTGATGGCACGCAGGTGAAGATATTTTTTTATGTGACCCAACATATATGTTCCTGCTTTATTTAATACTAGTGATTTATAATCTACACTATCGACATTCGAACACGGTAAAGTATTAAACTAGGTGATGGCTTGACAGGAAACATAGTGCTCAATATAGACGATATAACACTTCACCGTTAAAGTGTTTATCGGAACAACATTACTGAATGATGTACTTTGCCGAGAGTTCGTTGCCAGTGCACTATTGGAACTGCTACATTGGATTGCTGATGTTACGTGGAAAACATATTTAAGTTCTGTTTGTATTTATGCTGTATAAAACAGTGCGAAAATAGCTCTCAGTGGTTAATAAATCTATAGCCTCACTACAGATAATAT
This sequence comes from Parelaphostrongylus tenuis, assembly GCA_019055375.1. NCBI lineage: Eukaryota > Metazoa > Nematoda > Chromadorea > Rhabditida > Metastrongylidae > Parelaphostrongylus > Parelaphostrongylus tenuis. Next base: position 148,185 of record JAHQIW010000415.1, read on the forward strand.
TGAAATTTCAGATAATCGATGATACGAAAACTATCCGATACGTGTCATCGACTTCTTTACAAGAAGAAAACGGTAGGCAGTTGTATTTCATTGTCTGCATGCTTTATGTAAATTTGAATTCCTAGAACGATTTCACATTCGCCGTTGTATTTCTGTGCACATTTTCGCGCACATCACGCCAATGACCTCTTCGGCAAAGTATAAATTGAATTACAAATATCAGAGTTTTGAAAAGAACTAGAACATTTCGTGCTTCTAATCTCAATGAAAAAAATTTGAAGATTAAAACAAAAGAAGCGAAATACATTGAATTATTGAATATTCTGGTGTAGTGATGACCTCACGTGAAGATATTATTAAGCTTCATTGTGACTAACGCTTAAGTGGTTCCACATTCATTGAAGCCACAATAATTTGAATCCTATGTCCACAGCACTTGCTTCTTCTTGAGATGTAGCTTTCATAATCCCATCAGTTACATTCCAGTGCAGTGAAACACTTCAGGGATGGAGTGGCCCCACCTTCCCTTATATAGCACATTGCTCTTGCCGCAACGAAATGTCCTCACGTCCTTATTTTTCCCAATGCTAAACTACTTATTTAATTATTCTTTGGGTGAAATTTTTCGAAATAGACGAATTTTCAAGCTCTTTTCACTATGTCAGCATACTCTCATTTTGCATGGGCGCATAGATTTTACTACCTTACTAGATGCTTGAAATGGCTGCGATAAAACCTGTGTCTTTGCTGAAGAAAACAACTTTCTTTCTTAACTGTCCATTCCACATTTCTCCATTCATAAGTGAACATTATCTTTGTTCCAATAGAGTTACTTATGGTGTCCAGAAACTGATTTGGCGTCGATTTTAATCCGACACTAGAATCTCACAAAAATTTTTTATACATGTAAGCGAAACAAGAATGCAATGTGCATGAATAATATTCGGATATTTCTTGTCAAGATTGGAGATATCGTGTCACGATTGGGAATTTCCTAAAGGTGATCTGTAAAATTTATTTAGGCAGTAAATTTCAATGTTTTTCAAATCAACAAAGGTCAATGCTCGTTTGCCAATTTATTTCGTGATCAATCCATCAATGAGAGGATAAATATTTATCACACACACTAGGCAGTAGAGCGGGACGAACATATGTCAAGATAACTACAATGGAGGCAAAATAATAGATAGGATGAATGGACCGAGGAAAGAGCTTTTGATGAACCTGTTAATGAGCCACGCATCATGCTCTATTCATTGCATCGCAAAGTGATTGGGTGCATATTAGACCTCTTCACTGACTTCGATGTGTATCTATCAGTGTTTTTGTCCGCTAAGAAGTCATAGTATTTTTGACCCTGGTAATTGGGGTATGGTGTACCCTGGGTAAGGGATTAAATCTAAGACCTTTTGCTCATTGCACAGCGCCTCTATTCACCGTGCTGCATGTTGTTCTCTACAGATAAATCATGGATGAGTACTAAGTAGATTAAAAGGTTTAAAATTTCACTTCTATTACTTGTTCAGATTGGCCGCAGAATTCAAATCGGCAAAACTTTGTTCTATAATTCGGAGTCGATTGCAAACATTCTCCATAACGGGGAGCGTGTGCTGTAGTGGTTAAAGGTGCCATCCATTACACAAATGGTGGTTGAGCCTTTTATAGATGTTCATGTAGCCATCGATTCAGTTTCACAGAGTTCTGAGGTTTTTGTTATCTCTTTTTGTGAACTTTTACATGCTGCTTCGTGTGCTATGCAATTTCCCAAAACTCGTCGAATAATGTAAACAGAACACGTAGCATAAACACACTGGCATGCAAATTGTTGCTGTGACTTTTTTGGGAATCTGTTTCGAAGCTACAAATCTTCGGATTGTGTCTGACGAACTTCGATTGAAAAATTGGGGTACATAGAGGTGATTGGATGCACCAATTTTTACTTCTCATTATTTGCTATTTCGTTGTTTAGATTGATTCTGTGACTGCTGCTGTTATAGATGTCAATTCTGATAATGCAATAGACATGACCCTCTAAAAACAGCTTTTGGACTCCGTTAGCTCTTTTTGAGCTTTTCTATTATTTTATGAACCGTAGATTAGAATGACGTCCTCAAAATTGGTTCGCTGCTTCTTTACCAGCTAGTGATTACCAAACAAATACTGAATTTATTGAAATGACTAGTGATCAATGATCACATTTTGACTGATTGGTCGTTAAAGAGTGAAATTATTGGCCAGTAGCTTGCAATGCATGTGACATGTGCACCTCACAGATATTGTCGCGTGATTTTCGTCCCTGTCCTACGAATTGCACACATCTTTGAGATTGGCAAATTGACAGTAAACCTGTCTGGAAAAGTGAAGACACTTCCTCATACAATGATGGATCCGAAAGTCATTGTCAGGCACAGTTTGCAAATTGCGTCTCATTTTATATCGGCAAGATGCTAAATGAAGACAACTGCATGGTGTTTGGCTGATGGAATGCATCTACTGCAGCATCACATATGATCGTGAATTTCTTGATAACCGAGCGACTTATGCTCCACTCAGTAAAGAGTCCACTCTTCTCTGTTGCGCAACAGAGCTACCTCAAGTTCTTCATTCGTTCGAGAGACACAAGTATCTTCTCCATTTGCTTTGAGCCTCTTAAGTTCTACCACAAAAAGCTTCAAGTAGGATCTTTTTTTGTAATTTTCTCACTTTTGTTCGAACTTTCGGGTACTTCCTACACCTACGATCATGCATTTTTCCTTGGTTCATCTGCAAAATGGCTAATGATCTATAAATCGAAAGACCGATTTCACTAAATCTTGACATGAAAATGAAGAGTAAAATATGTCTCACGAATCGCTCTACTATTTAGAGCTCACAGAGCTGTTGTATATTCTCCTAAATGAATGGCTGACCTTTCGTCAACTGTGCTTTCTTCCGAGACGTAGTGTCAGGTGTAAAACTCAGTCCCAGTCTCACACCTGACAAGTGTCAATCATACATCTGACAAAAGCGCTGTGAAAATGACGAAGTTGACAAAATTATCTCGATCAGTTTTGAAAACATACCAATCTCGCGCAAGCTCGAAACAAAAGGGCAGATCATGCGATCTACACCGTAGAGAAACTGGAATCTATACACCTCTTACTCTAAATGAGAACAGAAGAGCTTTTATGGTGAGTGAATAGAAGAAGTATGGCAATGACAGAATTTTTTCCAACATGATTTTTTGAGAATAATCAGTTAACTGTTCTAGAGAAATGCCTATCGTTGTTCAGATTTGCTGCTCATTAGTAAATCAATCAAAAGTGCTATTTCCAGAACTTCTTTGCTTAGTAGCTTTATGAAAATTTATCAAAGTGGACGAGATTTGAAAGAACATGAAACTGAAGACGCTTAGGAATAACTTGTATCAACTATAGAATATTATAAATATAAGAATGTACGTACCTGTCGAGAGAAATTTGCAAAGCTTATGGAACTTTAATAAGACGCACAACCGTTAGAACAGTGCGAGTTTTTCGTCCTAATTATTATCTTCTGAAAGATGTCGTCACCATGTAAGGAATAACATTATAAAGATATAAACCAATGACAGTTGTGTCCTTCGAATGATATGAGCATTTCAAATTCGTTCACTTCAGAGCTGTGTGCCGCTGTTTATCTTCAAATTAGTTCGCTATTCCAATCATCTCTCATCATTTTTCCTTCGGTAAAACGACCAACCAAGTGTCGTTTACTTGACGATTCGTCGCATCAATACTGATGATGCTCCAAAGGTCTGAATAATTCATGAGGTTCCTCGATGCACACTAAAGCATAGGAGGCCGTGTGAAGCTTAAATAGTCAATAAGATTAAAGACAATTCCTTCTCATTGCATTATTGATACATGGCTCTGAACTGCTGCAAACAGTTTTTTTTTTTCATCAACTAACTTCAACGTTTTTCCAAGGCTTCAATGTTGATAATTTTCTATATAAGAGGTTGTAATATAGTTAATGATTCAAGAAGCAGGCTGCTGATTCAACTCCCTTCCTAAAACTTTACTCCAAGTAACTGAGAATGCCTAGTATTCTTGAAATACAAGGAAAATTGTCTCCACTAACATTTCCCACTATTCATAGAGAAAGCGTTATTCAAGCAGTGTACGAAGCAATACATGAAGTATCCGAAGATCTTTGCGGACGACGAATGTGTGAAAACGAATCGATTTGTGATTAAGGGTAACGTGGAATAGGACAAAAAGCTATAATTTCGAACTAGAACGAGGATGGTATAAAACTTTAATTCTGCATGCGCTTTGATGCATTCTCCTTCTTCAGAGTCATAGTCTAAAGTTTCCGTCTTGTGCAAAAACAACCGCCAAGTGAGGTTTCCCTTCGAACGCTGTTCCCTAAACTATACTCGACGTGATATGAGTACGAACACTTATATGGTGCAACGATCAGCTGTGGAGCATGGAGTCGATCATAGCGGCTTTAATGAAGGCGAAGTAGCCAAAATGTTAGCTAATAAACATTTTTTGAAGTCACCTCTTATCAGAACGCAGAGAACAATACTTATCATCTTAATCAAGGCTCAATAAGCACCTGTTTTCCAAACATTCCCTCCTCTAGCCATAAAACGGGATTATTCTGTGATTTCCAATCTTTCCAGTGTATTCGTAATGCAATTTTGCTTTATCACATGGGCTATATTCACGTTATTTATACCAATCTCGCAAAACGTTCTCTCAGTTCTTTTCTATCCATTCACTATTCTCACACAGTCCTCTAACTTTTGGCGAGTGTGGTTCGATTGCTGCTTGAAGTTTTTTGTCTGCACAGTAAAAGCCACTGGATGATGTATTAGTTGCTTTGAAGATAGCATTGCCACAGCGTTCCCACGGAGACTGAATGTGGTGAACTGATTTTAGACAATTCAGGTGCTAATTACTTAGAAGGACGAATAGGGTGCTAGACTTCGACGCGGTGATACTACCACAATGCTTCTATTGAAGAGCACAAATACCAATTCACGATGTGGCCTCGTGTGGCATAATGCCATGTGCTCTCAAATAGTGAATACGCTTGATTTGATGTGAGAAATGTGTACCTCCGTGAATAGTTTTTCAGCACAGTATGATTGGGAGAAGAGCATTTTACGCTTTTTAGCTGTCTATCAGTTTCCACAATGAAGTTTTTGATGAAGTACTGTTAATAATGTCCGTAAATAAGGATACCGTAAAGCAGAATTAGAACGGTGATCCGACTCTCTGCGTGCAAAAAGAATTAGTCGGCTACCTTATTCCTGTACAAGACAGGTGCAATTGTTTTTGAGCTGCTGCTGTATCGCTAAGTTACCCATTGAAAGAGCAATCATATCATTCTCCTAGTTACTTCACGTTCATTAACTCTCGTCGTGTTTGATGATTCACTTCAGAAAAGGCTGAAGAATACGTTCTGCTATTGGATTTGGAGAGCATAGTTCAAGATTCTCTATTCGGCATGCAAAAAAGTGTCACTCACTACCGCATCAAGCTATAGCCATGCTTTACAACAACAATATTTTTTGACAAGGATTTCCTTCAAGGAAGTCTGTTCTGACTTTAGCTTATTACATGGTAAACGTCCAAGATGCTTTCAAATTCTTAAGAAGAAAACATCGGCATTCTCAAATTAATATCGACATTTTCAAAACGTTTGACATATGAGTGCAAGAATCAAGTAACCTATAGAATTTTATGCTCTAGTCGCCCTTTTGTTATGTTGCGACTTCCTGGTCCCATTGTGATTGAGTGCTGTGTCACTCTAGCGAGCTTGAACTTAACTCAAAATGTAACAATGGCGTTATGACGTTCTTACTATTCCTAAAATCCAACAATTAGAATTCTGGGCAACATTGTTATTGTCTATGCGCATTTTTCTTTTAAAGCTCACAAGGTGTGATATTTGTTTAAGATACTTCTCAAGAATTTCGTTTTCTACAGAGCCTGAAACTTAGTTTTATTTATATTCGGACTGCTACGGCTACGATCCTTACAAGCTCTGTTATAAAAACTCAAAAGCACATAAAAACAAGCTAGTAGCTGGCCGGATTCATGCAGAGAATGCTCTTGTTTTCATAAATGCCAAAAGGAAGCAATAGCAACAACAACGGTTTGAAAAGCATTTGAAAAAGCCTAAGGTGTCATTCGATGTCCATTTTTCATGTCACCTCCTACAAATAAGCATTACATCACTGAATAATGCTCTTAGTGTAACTGCAGTACGGCTTCTACTTATTTTTTTGATATTTTTTGTTTGTACTAATCTTCACGAAGCTAAAAGCCACGAAATCAAAACTCCAAAGCTGCTGCGAAGCAAACTCATTACTCTACCGCTTTTTGCCACAAATCGTGTAGGTCCTAGTGTACTGTGAAATCAGTCAAATGGCAGAGACTGATATGTCTCTGGATGAGAGAACTGAGCTGTCCCATAAATCCTTTGGCACTATCGTTTTGTCGGTTTTTTTATTTCGAAATAGTTTATTACCAAAAGACTATGCTATGTTGGAGAATGTTTTAGTAGCTTTAGTCCGACAACTGAATACCGGCGTAGCACCATTTGCTCGCCTAATGAAAGGAACCACCGCAGAGTGATGTATCAATGGACACCTTATGCACTGATGAGCACGACCGCGCCGCACGCGTGCCATCTGCAGTGTTCTGCTGCTACTGCGCAGACAGGATTTTTCAAGTCGATCATCACTGAAGATGAGTCCTGGGTCAACTACGAGAGCAACACACCCCACGCCTACTGGTTGCTTCGTAGCAAAGACTCGCCAGCTCAACCACAGCCCAAGTTTCATAATCGGAAAATATGTTGTCAGTTTTCTGGGATTGATATAGCATGCTTTTCTCTTCTAATGTTCTTTGAGGTCACGCTCTTGCGTAATGATCAGTTTTAAGCCATGCATGTGGTCTGTTGTGGGCACTTACACAGTGCAATTACACGTATTTCGGTCTTTTAGCCTCATCAGTTGCACGGCGCCTCTTCATTCAGCAAGTTCCTCGGAGATCTACCTCTTACATACACTAACCGACGACGAACTTTCTAAAGGAGCTGCCAGATGATGAAATCATTAATAAAGTTGCATACTCGAAAGTTCTAGTATTGTTACTGCATTTCGCAGTGTTATAATGTTTCATGTAATCCTAAGAGAAATGAGTACTGAGCAAAAACACGACCTCAAGCGGAAATCGAACCCGCGTTTCATCCTATCCGGTGCCCAGCTCTGCCACTACGTCACCGAGGCACATTTGCTGGACCACTCATTCTTCAACATCTCTGTGTTAGCTATCAGCTTGTGTTCTTAACAACTCAAAGTTGCATGCTGTTTTGGTAACTGCGCAGTAACAAACAAACAGCCAGTGCCGACATCTAAACGGAGCAATCTCGGAAAAATAGCCGCAGCAGTGTGAGGCGTTCATCCGGAACGACTCACTATCGCTCTTTTCCAGAATACGCTTGAATACACTTTACAAAGTCGACTCACTGCATTTTGGAGAGAGGGGCTACCCAACGTTACCAATCCATTGTAAAGCCTTGATATTACCCCATTGGATTATCATCTCTTCCACTGTCTAAAGCAACATGTGCTGAAGAAAAAATTTAAAGATCACAACCAGCTCATAAGTGACTTCATTGAGTTTTTTGATCTCCAGTCTCATTCTTTCTGATTTGAAGTTAACCAATACTTTGTTCGGAAAGTGGCTGCATGTCACTGATTATGAAGGTGATTGTATTATTTATTAACTGATTTCTCTGAATGAATAGCAATCGAATCAGCAGTATTGAGCTACGAAAAATTTACTGGACCACCCACCACTCTCAATTACAACCTCACCAAGATTCTGGTAAGAGATCACAGCAAATTTGACATCGCAATTAAATTATGGTTTGAGAAAGCTTCTTCTCTCAAGGAAGAAATTTATTTATTGCAAGTACCATTTATATCAATTTATTTTATTGAACGAACAACAATCACTGAGTCTTTGTCAAAGTTTTAGTAATAGTTTTGCTGAACACATTGTAGTTCCTGGATACTGGTCAAAATATTTCCATGATAAATCCCAAAACCGGCTATTTACTAACCTCGACATAGTTTGAACAAATGATCTTTTTTCTGTTTGGCCGTCCCGAGGTGTTAGTGATATTATTTATTGAATACTAGCGAAGCATTTAACAATACAGTCAGTAATGCAGCTTGAATATACAATATTCGAGATGGCTAAAGTTTCGGTGGGTCGCCTTCTTCAGAGCCTGGAAAGATCTTATTGTTCCACAATCCACAAAGCAAAGCCTCCATGACCCTAGCAGAAAAGTTAGAAGCGAATTCTGGATCGCTTAGTAGAATCTTTGAGCTTTATTCATGAACACTCAGCGTTTTCATGTTTTGGGTCTATCATTTATTCCTTGAAGACCAGCCGCTTGGGGTCAGTGCATCAGTGGGCTGTGTCTAACTCACGCCGGAAAGATCAGCCTGAGGTATGATCGAGGTCAGGCGTGATTACGAGGCACTTCTCTTTTCGGTTCATTTCTGGGCCTTTGCTATGTACCCAAAAGGCTTCTAATGTTTTACGCGCAGATGTTCTTGATTCCTGTGCGAGGATCGTGAATTTCACGCCGAACATACTCCTACATGTTTTTGGTCCCTATGCGTGCCTAGTGGAGTTTTTGGATCAGAGTTGCCTAACCCAACTAGGTGCTGTTTTACACGGAGGAATAGAGGTCTACCCGTTTCCCCAATGTACACATCGCCTCATGCCTCGCAAGAGATTAGGTAAATTGTACCCGATCTCATGCAGTCGCCATCTCTGCCGTTTGGGCAAACTTTGCAGTCATTGACTTCGCAGAGGCGGTCATACAGTCAATTGCGGACTAATTGGCGCGTTAATGTCTTTGGGGTATTTCAACTAACGCTACCGAATTATTCAAACCTGCTCTTTTTATGCAGTGTTCAATAGCTGTGCTTACTTCGTTAGAGATAAAAGGCAGGAGGATTGAAACCTTATTTTCGCCAGACTTGTCTTTTGAGAGCATAGAATTTCTTTTAAATCTAACCTGAGAAGCTCCCATCGTATGGTAGCCAATAGATTGGCTATTTTGCGCGCCAAGCTTGAAGATTCTATCTAGTGTTCTTTTCCTGTGCACATATTTGTCGCTATTCGAACATGTTCTTCAGGCTCGCGTTTTACGTGTGAAGGATGAGCTGATAAGTAATGAACCAAGGTGTTTTTGACAGCAACAAATGTGTGCACAGGAAAAGAACACTAGATAGAATCTTCAAGCTCGGCGCGCAAAATAGCCAATCTATCGGCTACCATACGATAGGAGCTTCTCAGGTTAGATTTAAAGGAAATTTTATGCTCCATGCTCCCAAACGACAAGTTTGGCGAAAATAGCGTTTCTTTCATCCTGCCTTTTATCTCCAGCAAAGTAAGCACAGCTATTGATGATTCGGTAGCAATAGTGGAAATACCCCCAAAGACATTAAAGCGTCAATTAGTCCGCTACCGACTTTATAACCGCCTCTGCGTAACCGTTGACTGCAAAGTTTGCCCAAACGGCAGAGACGGCGACTGCATGAGATCGGGTACAATTTACCTAATCTCTTGCAAGGCGTGAGGCGATGTGTACATTGGGGAAACGGGTAGACCACTATTACGCCGTGTAAAACAGCACCTAGTTGAGTTATGCAACTCTAATCCAAAAACTCCACTAGGCACGCATAGGGACCAAAAGCATGTAGGAGCATGTTCGGCGTCAAATTCACGATCCTCGCACAGGAATCAAGAACATCTGCGCGTAAAACATTAGAAGCCTTTTGGGTACATAGCAAAGGCTCAGAAATGAACCGAAAAGAGAAGTGCCTCGTAATCACGCGTGACCTCGACCATACCTCAGGCTGATTTTTCCGGCCGCAGTTAGGCACAGCCCGCTGATGCACTGATCTTAAACGGCTGGTCTTCAGTGAATAATTAATTGACCCAAAACATCGAAATGCTGAGTGTTTTAAAATCAAGATTCTGATATGCGATCCAAAATTCGCTTCTAACGTTTTCTGCTAGGGTTATAGAGGTTTTGGCTTAGTGTATTGTAAATCAATATCATCTTTCCAGGCTCTGAAGAAAGTGACCCGCCGAAACGTTAGCCACCTCGAATAATTTATATTCAAGCTGCGTTACCAACTCTATTGTTGTATGCTTCGCTATTACCCAATAAATAATATCAGTAACACCTCGGAACGGCTAAAAAGAAGGAAGTACTCATTTCCGTGATAGGCCATGTCGACGTGCACTGTGTATCAGCGGAAGGTCCATACAGTCTAAAATCTGAGGTTTGCGAGAAAGCCAAGACATGCGTCTATAATTTAACTTGAGGTGCCATACCGTGGCTCTGTAGAGCTCAAAATAATCCTCTCAGATTAATCTGGCAATGTATTTTGAGCCATTCACGAGGTCTGCTATGGGAATTTACCAGATTATATCGAAACCTTTTTATGTATATCCTCACAGAAGTATCACATCTTGGAATTCAGAAGAGAGTCCTTAGCAAATGTTTCTGTTAACCAGTCAGAAATGTCAAACATGCACTCGCAACGGAATACCAATTATCGTTGAGAGAATCGCAGCAGATCTGTTTTCCCATGAGATCTTTTCTAGGGACATACTGTCAAAACTCGCAGATGCAGGAATCGAAGTGTTGTCTGATCAGAAATTGTGAATGAACCATTGTTGCGAACAAGTCGAAAGCATTTACCTTTTCTCTTAAAACGGAAGAAATAACGGTTTTCATAGAAGTAATTCTTAACGTTATTCTCGTCAAATGAACGAGCGGACTGTAGTCGACAACCCAGGATACGGAAATAGAAGTGAACCAGTGTCGCTTCAAGTGATATAATGATGAAGTGGATTGCAGACGATTCTGTTCGTAGCAGATACTGATGATCGAATTCTTGCCTCATTACGTTGATACGTATAGGTATTTCAACAGAATTAAACCAGCATCCTGTGCTTATCACTATATTGTGCTCACTGCTAACCGGCACTTTTTTTATGAAAGGCAGTTTTTCTCCCGAAGTAGTAATCTAAAACTGATAATAGAAAACGAAACGAAAATTTCACTAGTTGTGTATGAACTACGTGCGATGAAATGAAGCATGTTTTTTTCGGGGATTACGAATGTCTCTCAATATATCACGTTTATCTACTTTTTATGAGCGATCCATTCTTATACTAGATCAATTAACAATTTCTCAATTATATTCTGTTGTGTGTCCTATTATTTCTTCTTTAATGTATCTTCTTTTTGCATCAGTGAAAAAGAAAAACAGACGAAAATCTTTTTAATAAAATTTGGTTAAGTTTTCGTAGCTGAGCGAGCAAGGTCGATCGATGATGGGCACTCACAAAAGTTCTCTGAAATTTTCTGTATCGATGATCCCTTTTCAGAGCAAGAATATTCATCAAGACGATGTCTCATTGCATTACTAAACTAACACAAGATCATTGTAGAGCTTCATTGTCGCCAAAATTTCAGCGATTTCGCCCTTTTGAATTATATGCGACAACGAAATATTCATCGACTAGAATCTCCGATTGAGATGACACATCGTTGTGAAAGAGAATATGATTCTGCTTGTTATACAACGTTTGTTTCTTTCAGATTTTCGTACTAAGTTCTAGCGAGGAGAAAATGGCAACGTTTTGCAATCTCGGTCCATTTATCTAGCTTTCTAATTTCACAATGCATTTCTTGACATTGTGCAGTGAAATGATGAGTCTAGGTAAGCCTCGTCGCTACAAAAAGATTGAACATTACAGTAGAGACTTTCATAAACTTATGATTGAAAAAGGCTAAAAGTCTCTTTCTGTTAAGAATTTTGTGGATTGCAATCGCATTCTGTGGGATGCGCGTGTTTGCTTGCTTTTCTTACCCAACACAACATCTTCAATGGACTACCAGCAATCCATCAATAACCTGAGAATAAGTGATTTTAGTTCTAGGCTTGGTTTGTGAAAAGACCTTTCTAATGTCTTTAATGACCTGTCAAGGATTAGTTCTGCTTTCGGACTAAATAGCGCATTGTTTGAACTTTGCACTTTTACTTTGGTACTTACTCAGTAGAATTTTGATTTTAGAGGGACTTAATTGCTTACGATAGGATAAATATTTGCTGGAGGCACCTTTCTTCTAATGAAGAATGCCAATGCGTTCCGGAAATCTCATTTTCTAATTTGAAGCGTACGTTTCTGGGAAGACGGCGTTCTTCGCTCCGTTGCTGTATGTTTTCTACCATCTATCTTGTAAGAATGTTACTCCTGAAACATTTCTATTATGTACAATTCGTAGAAGGAACTTATATGGAGAACTCTAGCAAGCACTCAGAATATGCCTTAAAAGCGCGCATTCATTACTTTGTCGATTAATTCTTCAGAAAAGACGCATATTTTCGACTATAGCCCATTATTTCATCTGCTGAAAAAAGTTAAGCAATCAGTAACATAAACAGTCAACTCTGCAGCCCTAGAAATCCGCCTCCTTCGAAAGTAAAACAACATCTTCAGAAAATGAACATATTTTCGACTCTTCTTGTATTCTCTCACCTATCATATGAAAGTTAGAGCGTCTTTCTCCACACATCATTCTTCCAATCACCACAAATATTTCTCTGTTCTGTATTTAACTCCTAACCATCGGGCATGTACAGTTCGTGGTAGTCCATTACTTTTCTGCATCTGATCATTACTTAGCTTTAATCAACCTCCCGTTGTCATTGGATAAGGCAGGATTCACAGGATTTAGGGTGGTGGCAACTTTTCAAATATTTGCCGACTACCTCTTAGTCAGTGTCCCGTTGATGTGAATAGGCACAAGATAAGACAATATTGGTTGGAGTTCCTAAGGTTTTTGCTATTTCGGAGTCAAATTGTCAAGCAATCTGCTCAGACGAACACTTCAAGGCGAAGCAACGAAGATGTGAATGCCTAGTGATTGAAAGTGAGCAATGTGGAATACGTCTATGAAGAGAATACAGAATCAAAACCATAGATTTTTTTGTGATACAGACTCTTTACTCGGAACATTTATTGAGGCACAATTAGCTTTTCGCCCAGTTGTTGCGTAACGCAAGAAGTACCTTTCTCCTCTGCGCATACCTGGCCATAAATAATTTGTAGAAATTGACAAGGCCTGTGTGCAAAGATACTTTTATCAATATCTGAAGAAAATCAAGAGCTCTCAACCTTTAGTCGAATGTGTTACACGGAAGAAATGAAACAAATCATGCAGTGTAAGGATTACTCACAGTGATGAAAATGAAAGAGGATACTCATCGGAACAGTTGCTCAGACAAGGAAGTCTTATCCATCGGAAACAGTTGCTCAAACATGGAAATATGTTCTGCTGTTGAACGTTCACAACCATTTGTTTATGACTACATTGAATTCATATGATGAAGTGATAACCAACGGAAAGTAGGAATTCGTCATCAGTCCTTTCAATTATGAAAGAAATACGTAAAGGGTATAAACAGTGCACAAAGCCGTTGCAAAACAGCCGTGATTATTTGTTCTCATAGTAAAGAATAAACGGATAATAAAAATTTAATACACACTGATCGATAGAATAATGTCTCCCTTTGAAAATGGTTAAAAGAAGTCCATATCCAGAAGTACATCGATGGATGAAAAATTACTGAAATTCATTGATGAAGAGGCATCGCATGAGTTGTCCAGGATCAATTTTGACAAACAATTTTTGAGTTCCTATTCTCAGTCACTATGATAACTTTGAAGTATTCTATGAAATGAAATAGTATCAAGACTAATAGAATTATGTCGTGATTTTGATTTCGAAAACACAAAGTGATAATGTAATCAATCATTTGAATATTATCCATTTGTGGGAGTGAGCAAAGACGAAAAGTTTTTTAAAAGAAAAATGGAAGATAAATATGATTTATTATGAATAAATACAAATTAGATGGCATATAACCTTTCACTTAACATCTTTTTCTTCTCAGAAGTGGACACTTTCACAGGAAACATCGGCGTTTTTTCTACCAGCCATGCACTTAATGTGATGTCTTTTATTATATTTGACGACTTCATAGGCATGCGATTTTTCAAACGCGACAAAAACCTAAATTTAACCATAAGACTACCACATTATCATTGCCCACCACATTCGCCGTGCGAGATTTCAAGGTAGTTGTCAAGGGGTCAAACGTTAGTAGCATCACAGATTTATAGCGACATTGTGTTACTTAATCAAGAAAACAAGAATATTCACATTGGAGCTCAAGGCAGTCGTTCGCCAAAAGTACTTGATGAGATGTTACCTTGAAGATATTTTTAGTTTACGTTGGAAAAGAAATCTTTTGAAAATACATATGCCTCCGTAATAGGAGTTATTGCTCTCTGAACTGTTTTCTGCCATCGAGACATGCGCTTCCGCTTGTGAAATCAATGCTCTTTTGAGAAGACGAGTCGCTAACGCCCCTTATCCAGTGCATCATGTGGGTTCATTTGATTCAATGCTCAACCTACATCAATCTCTTCAAGTGTGCCCTTCAACTCTGCACATATTGTGAAAGCTTATTACATTCAAGAAGATGTCCTTTTTTGACATAGCTATTTTACCAACCATCTGCCAACGATGAGAAAGAAATTTTACACACAGAGAGATTGGTACAAAAACCTTCTTTCCTTGAAAATTTTCTTGATTTATATACTGTTCAGAAACTTAGAATAACGAGCTGCATAATGGAAAGTAGTGATAATGGAAAATTATGGTCAATTTTTTTAAAATCACTTTCTTTGCACTATACTCATACAAGGCAATGTGTATATCTAATGATTACTATACTCTTGCTTTCCTTGCTTTCATCCAACCTGGAATGTTATTAACCTTGTTGGTGACCATGATGTGTTTCTGTCATTATTAAACACTTTTTACTTTTCTACTCTGGGATCTATTAAATTTTGAGAGCATTTTATAACGTGGAACAGAAAAAGAATATGCTTTTCTTTCTTAAGAAAATCTCACTAATATGTCTACACTAGAACTCTGTAGTCGTGAAGCTACTCTGTGCGTATTACATGGATAAGGCGCAATAGCACTGAAGATCAAATGTGCGACGTTGGTCCATCTTTAGCCAATTTCTGTTAAGCATAGCACGCATCCTAATTCCACATTTGACTTTGAGAAGGCCAGAAAGATGGTAGTGGTGTTCCTGTCCTATTAGAACAAAAAATACGATAAATTTGACCAGAATTTGTATCTGTTTTAATCTACTTCAACCCAGCCATCTTTTCAAGCATCTTATCCCTCAAGAGTAGAGACGCTTGTACAAGATTTGTCCGAGAACAGTCCATTCCCTGCGATCCAAGTGGAAGGCCTCTGGGCTAGCCATCCATCCTAATGAGATTGGACGCGATCCGCATTCTGCGGCATCCATAAAGAAGACGGCAATCATAAAGCAGCAGTCGAACCCAAACGCGAAAAATGTGACCTATTTCACGAATGATTACTGCGAGAAAGCGAACTAAATGCGGGTGTTGGGAACCGTGCAGAGTTGTGAAAACGATGTGCCTTTGAAAACACAAAGATATTCGATAGTACAATAACATGTGACGCCTTCCGATACCTCATGATATCGCTTTTATCTTTCCCGACAAGTTTAGTAGCAACTTGATGTGCAATGAAGGATGGAGAGTCTTATCAACTTATACCACAAAAAAAAATCACGGTCCTCCCTCTTTGAGGGATCTCGCCCAGTTAGTCGCGAGGACACGTGGCGCGTTCCCAGGTGGTGGATAGGGGAATAAAGGTGAACCAAAAGCGACCGTGTCCTTCCCAAACACGCGAGTGGATTCAGGGGATAAACTCCCTGCTTCTGCAGCGCCGCCTTGACGAAACTCCATTTCTACGAGGCAAGTCGGCCTAAGGCCTGCAATCAAGTGGCTGGGAAGTACATGGGAGGCGGTTAGGAGTCGCCTCCAACAAATAAGCTCCTCCCGCTCCTCTGAGAGAGACTGGCAAGCTACTCGTGAATACCAGCCCCCACGTTTAGAGCCTGGCAAGCTACACGTTGGGTATCAAAATGCCAAAAACAGTAACAAATATGGGCCTCATTCCCTTAGCCCCGAAAAAGCCCCTGGTACGGCAGCGCAGGAGGCCGAGTACGGAGAGGCCGCTAAAATCTCAGGGCCAAACCAGGCTGCCAAGACCGAAACGGATTAGAATGACGATCTGTACCTACAATGCAAGAACCCTTGCTCACAGAATTTGCTGCAGAACATCTACTGATTCAAGCAAGAAGGATAGATACGACGTCTTTGGCCTAGCTAGCTGAAACGAGAAGACGTCATCCCTTCCTCGCTGTTTATGACATCGGGAAAAACTGTTCCTTGGAAGATGCAATGGCAGAAGTGTCGGCGGCGTTGGCGTCTTCGTCAAATCAAATTTGACCGTGAAACATTGATTCGGTTGAACGACTAACAGCCCGTATCAGACGAATACGGCTGAAACGATGTGGTTTCATGACGGCTTTGACCATCTTCGTTGCTTACGCACCAACATCAAACTATCATGAAGACGAAGTCGAAGCGTTCTATACGGACCTCGAAAAATTTTTCAGAGAAGATCATAGATTCTCCAGGGTCATTGCCGGAGATTTTAATGCAAAAACTGGACTTAGGAAAACGTCTGAAAAACGTCACATTGGGACTCACGGGCTAGACTGGAATGAAGAGGTTGAGAGGATATCTGAGTTTATCATGACGATCCAAACCATCCGTGGTAACTCAGAATTCCACAAGCCTCACTCTCAGCGATGGACGTGGGAGTCTCCCAATGGGGAGTACCAAAAGGAGATAGACCACATCTTGTTAAATCGAAGGTTTTGCCTAACCGATGTCTCTGTTATTCCTAAGTTCTACACGGGATCAGACCATCGCCTCCTTCGCGCAACGTTCCGTTTTTCGAGGAGAGGAGAGAAAGCCGCTAAATTCAAACAACGAAGTCTCTAGAACTACCATATTGGGGTGTATTCAAATCAATAGTCGGCTCTTGGGAAGATACAACATGCTTGTCGACAACATCGACGAAGAATGCGATCGGCTCGTTGAATATCTTTACCTTAGCGCTATGAAAGCCGAGAGTCCTAAGGTGACGAAGAGCCGCTTGTCTCCGCAGACACTCGAGCTGATACGTTCAACGTGGAATCGCGCGAGCTACGGGCAAACGAAACCTTCACGTCCGTTCTTGCGAAACGCTGCAGAGAAGCGATAAAAGAAGACGTCAAAGTGAGACGAGCAGCAGTTATGAGAGCGGCTTGGGGAACGTTTAAGAGCATCGGAGATGTAATGAAGAGGACAAAGAACATCCGACTCCGTGCCCACCATTTCAACTCGACGATTATTTCTGCCTAACATATGCAGCAGAAAACCTGGTCGCTACGTGAGCAGGATGAAAGATCACTTGGCGTTATCGAACGCGCAGTCGAAAGGTCGATGCTAGGAGTATCCCGTATTCGCGATTGAGAGAAAGGATCCAAAGTTCCGACCTACGTCAACGATCGAAAATCAGAGACGCCGTTTCTACACGCCAGGATATTGAAAATAAGGTGGGCCGGACACGTGATGCACTTCAACGACAACCGATGGACGAGAGCCGTTACCGACTGGATTCCTCGCGACATCAGGCGCTCTACAGGAAGACCATCGACCCGTTGGTCCGATTTCTTCACCGAAAGCTGATAGAAGAAAGATATGATGCTCAGCGAATCCCTAGAGCGAGGAGGACCCACTAGGCTACTCCTACACACGCTAGGGAAAAATGGAAGTGTTGCTGGCACCAACTCGAGTCACTCGACGATCAACGGACGACAGGTTATGCAGGTGACCACAAAAGCATCAGATCATGTGGATCACCCAGCTACTTAAGCTTGCTATAAAGCTTGTGAGAGCTTGTGCACTCCACGAGCATACGTGTACGTTCTTCTTTGTTACTGATAAAAAGGATAGTCTCCCTGTCATGACTATGCCAGGTTGACTTAAGTTCTTGGTGCACATGAAAATTCCGCAGTTTCCAACCCAACCACCAATTAGCGATTAGATAGTCAATGATCCTCGTATTGAGCTTTCAAGTAGAATTCGATAACCGCGTTACAGCCAAAAAGTGGAGTGCTCATTTCTCAAAAGTGCACAGACGGTATAGCACCTACTATGACCACAAAAAAACTGAGACGTGAGCAAAAACTAAGACTCTGAGCTCGCAACCCGTGATTACCTTCAAAGGTGGCATACGTGCTACCAAGTATTCTCCTACGTCTCAGCATCATTATGATTATATTCCACATTTTATCCTCTTATGCTAAAGAATAAGCAGAAAACAGAATAGAACCAAAGCAGTGTAATTCCAATTAAGCTTAGTCCTAACTAAGTTCAGTGTCGATCTGTGCTTTCCAGATCATCGCGTTGATAAATAAAGTACCGATACGGTTTGTACATGACTGAGAAAAGAAAAGAAAGGGCAGCGGTTGTGCGGTGGATCAGCACGTAGGCCTCCGATAGTGTAGTCATAGGTTCGGAATTCAGGAGAAGTTCCAAGTGTTGGTCATACCTCAGAATCCCTGTGATTGCATTTCACAATGTACCCCGCGTAGAAATAGACGCTGAAGCATATTTTCCTTCATCTCCTTTTTAACCCCTTGACTCCGCAGTGTTCGTTGTAGAGGACACTTATCTCCGCGCCACGTGCCACTCAACGAGCGTCATCTGCCTAATTCGTTCAACGACGAAATCGCAGCACTGCAAAAAGTCCATCTCGTAAAAATCGCGCAACCTTCAAATTATTCACTGAGAATGCTTCTACAAGGTTTTCTGGTTCAAGACTGTGCCCCGAAAATTTGACAGATAGAACATTTGACGTTATCACGTTCACCATTACTGTAGTAATGTGCCACCTCATCGGGGAGGTCAAATAGCGATACATGTGAAGCTTTTTATTACCCATTAAAATATCTGTTTAACACTTCTACATAATAGTAGGCTTGCGCTACAGTGTTCGCCTTGTTTCTCGCTGCTTACTTATCTCCAGTGACAGCAATAGAGGGGGAATCACATCTAAAGTATGACAAATTCAGGATAGCTTAGTGGATGACTGGGACGAATGGGTTTCACTGTTAAGTAGTTTCTCGATAAATAACGAGATCATAAATCAGGGTCACTATTATTATCTAGATTATTTGTTCCACTGTCTAGTTAACTACTGATCGTCAATGAATGGATTCGGTCTCTTTGAAACGCAGACATTACCTTTTGGAGGTCTAGTTGATGAGTTCGTTTTACTACAAAGTTAACACTTATCAGCGAGCTTGATTTATTCGGAAAGCATTTTGTTTCATATTCATCCTAAATGATTGAAATACCCTTATTATCAGGCAAATGAGAAAGTTTTACAGGCACTAAATCAATAATTGATTTTGTGGCAAACTTTCTAATTTCATTTCGTCATCTTCATGAACAATCTCAAGTATCGGCTTCACAAAACAGTTGCTATGAAAATGAAGCAAAAAGGCTTCTTGTCATGAGCGCTTCAAAAAAGCGTCACTTGAATCATAACCTAACAAACGTCATCATTTCAAATCTCATAAACTGCGATTGTCCAAAATTCTCCAGGGATACTTCGCTTTCTTGAGCTCAGAAGCTCTTTCCAGACATATTCGTCGTTCTTTTTGCACGCCAACCGGGAATTTGGAGAAGAATTACGAGAGAAAGAACGTGGTTGGAAAGCTAACATTACAAAACTTCTCTATAGAGAGAATGAATCGTTAAACTCGTTGGCATTGTTGAAAGAACGCAGCTTCTAGGCCTTCAACTTTATGTCGAAACCATTGTTGAAGTCAAAATATTGAGTCTTCCGTTGATTGAATAATATACAATCACGGAGGACTATATCTTTCGACGAAATAAATTGCTGTGAACTTTACCTCCTTATTAGTCCTAAGTCGCTGCCGTTCTACAGAATGACATTGTTGATGTGGCATACATCAGTCACAGGTACGATGACAGCTTGTAGAAAAGCTGCTGAATTCCGTGGAGTGTATTTTACAGAATCTTGACAAAAAAAAACATACTACTATGGTACCAGTTTTGTTGAATTTTTACTGAGGTTTTTACGATTTTAATGAAAACTTTAATGGGACCGCTTAAAAACTTCGTGCTCAAAATTTTTCGTTCATACTCTGGTAAGAATAGCTGCTTCGAGAAATCTTATGTTGTACCATCACTGAACTCTTCAAAATCAAAAGAAAACTGTCAGGCTGATTATATCACCCTGATATTGACGTGATTTTGACATTATAAAATATCATAGTCACAATACCCTATTAACGTTAATGTCAGCATAATGATGATCTGATGATACGCAATAATGTAACATTATAGGTCCAAAATTTGATTGGCTGTTATTTAGCCTCGGAACGAGTATTGAATATTTTCTAGGATGGGGCTTAGTATAGAAGTACTCCTCCATTAACGTTTCTCTGCGTCTTCGTCTTTCTTGATGTTCGATTGATTCGGGTGGATATTGACGATCTTTCACAAGTGATTGTTATGCTATTTCGACGTGACTGACTGCTACAAGATGCATCGCTACCAAACAACAGATTATGCTGAATGACAACAGATCAACAATCTTTTCATGTGAAAGAAATTACCGAGTGAGGGCACTTCACTCAGACAGGACTTCACTCCAGAATATTCTAACCGATGCAACAACGGACATAGCGAAAACGGCTACCCGTAGACCATCAACTCACATTACGGCTGAGGAGACAAAGACGTGGGAACGTTGATAAGTGAAACTTAGTGTCAGTCTCGTTTTGGTTTAGCAATCGTAACAAATATTGCTTTTAAATATGGCGAATACACCTTAAACCTCTCAAGAGACTTTTGAGCAGGTGGTCGACCCGTTGCTAGACTTTTTCAACTTTTTCACCAATTCCCTTATATTTTGTTTTTCTATTGGTCATTTTCTTCACCTCTCTTTCTTTCCTTCACTACACTTACTTCTTACTTCGTAACACTGCTCTCCATGTTCTAATTGAATGTTGTTTTCTTCATACCTATCTTTCATCCTACTTTCTTATCTTCATTATCACATAACAACACAGTTAACTTCAACACTTTGGCACTCCTTTAACACTATTCAGAATGATCGTTACGGTAATTGCATTCAAAATGAACTATCTAGTTGATTGGTATAAAAAAGTTGTTGTTCGATTTTATACAATGTTGCAGCCTTTCAAATTTATATTTTCAGAGCAGGAGCGAAGAGATGTCAGATAATGTGTCGGATCAAACATCAATAACGCCTCATACATCAAATGTAAGCTCATTACCCTGCTTCTCAGAAAATAAGAAATCAGGATTTACTTCCAGACATAAGCCGTTTTAGAGCAAAAATTTTGTTGAAATTTCAAGAGGTGGGGGAGAAAATTCTCAGAAAATGCTTGTGACATTCCCTTGAGTGTCGACCATTTTTGGAATTTTGGGCTCATATGAAGGCCCGTCTTCTCCCGCGTTGACTGGTATATAACTTATCTACTTATTTCAAGATGGAGTTAGCAAGCGATCAAATTAGGTTGTTGATGATGCACGAATGGCTGTTGGGTTCAAATGCAACGGTGGCAAGTGAACGCATCAATCATCTTAACGATCAACTTTTTTTGGACGACATAAACATGGCTGATCTTCCAAACTTTTTTCATCTTCGTCAAACTTTTTGAACCACCTGCACACCGTAGTTTTGCCAATTGTGTCTTCGCCCCAAGCCAGACTGATGCGTTCACATGCCACCATTGTATTTGAATCCAACGGCCATTCGTAAATCATCAGCACCCTAATTTGCTCACTTTTTAACTCCATCTTGAAATAAGTAGATAAGTTATATACCAGTCAGCTCGGGAAAAGACGCGGTTTCAATTGAGCCTAAGCACATAAAAAATGGCCGACACTCGATAAAGTTGCAAGCATTTTCTCAAACACTTTCCTCAACCTACTGTAATAACCGTCTTTGTCTATGCTGTATCACTTGTCCAATATATGTTGCATAGACTGGAGATGTAAATTCGAGCAATCTTCCGTTCGATTCAACGATTAAAGTATAGCGGTGAAAATTTCTGACGATAATGAAGATTGAAGAAGAAGAAGAAACTCTTCTTAATGAAGATTGCGTTTACAACTGCAGTACAGCGTTGATTCCAAAAGTTCCGCTTTGGAGATGAGATGGTTCAAGGTTGAAAACTTGGCAAATGACCTTGGTGTACTCGACAACAACCACTTGAATACGTTGACTGATAAAACCCAGATCAAAACATGCAAAAAAATACTTGACGTACGTACAATAGCAACTGCACTAAGAATGGAGCTGTATTCACTGCTTCTTAGTAGTGTTATGGTAATATGCAAAAGCTGAAACCAAAAGCGGGAGTTGAACTCTCGTTTCACTCATACCGGAGACGCGTGCTATTAGGGCTGGCAAATAGTTGTGGAAAATTTTTGGAAGTTTTGTTTCTACGCGCAAATCAACAACAAAAACTACAATGACTACTCTTAAAAGTATGGATCATCAATGTCCACGACTTTCTGCCATCGTTTTGCAAGATTTTGGACTTGCGCGAAGTATCATTCCAGCTTAGTCAAAAACACTTGACGTGCTTATTTAACAATCCAAATTGATGGCTTCTCAAGAGGTGGTGCATTGGTCGAGAAAGGCCATAATCGGATAAGGCTAATCCGGATCTTGACGGGGTTGCTTGAGGACAAAGTCAAATTGATGCGACCACTACATTAGCAAGTCCTTTGCTCTGTTATCACTTTTTCTGTGAGACTCTTAGCACGGTATGGCTAAAACACGGCTTCAATTTCCGTCTGGGGTCGAATGTTTTGCATAGCACTCAACAGTCTAGGATGTATGATTACGTGAACAACTCCAACAAATCAGGAAGTTCTACAAATGACCAACGTTATGAGTTTGATTACTGATAAAGAAATTTCCGTCAATCACGAAATCTGCATCTTGATCCTATATCCTTCAGTCTGTTCCGTATGCAATTCCGTTATGAGACCTGGAGTTATGTCGATTGAAGCATTTAAGGGCTCATGATCACTATTTTATTGGCAGTAACTGCCACTATGAAGAAAACTAGTCTTGTAGAGCACAGAATGTATTAAAAATTTAGCTATTTGATAGATTGCGTGATCCGCACAACACTTGAATGTTGACTGTCAGAGTACTAGAATCGCATCGATGCTTGAAAACCACTGAACAGGCAGCCACAAATTCGAATATAGGTTACTTGAAATGATTCGAAATAGTTTCACTTTCTCGATGGAATGTTGATGCTCATTTCGATAACATTCAAAAATTGTCCCAACCATTGATAGAGAAATTTTCAAGAGGAAGAATGTACATATTCCCATGTATACTGCAATAATAGCTAGAACGTTTATTCAAATGCTATTGTGCATTCATTATAAGGAGGTAAAGAAGACCACTTGCACTAAAGGCGCCATTATTAGATTTACACGAAAGGCGAGCGCTCGAGAGGTCTAAATTGGCGATAAGTAAGGATAAAAGCTCTCGGCGTTGATCAATCCCTGAGGGATGCGCCATGCATTCGACTTTGATAATTTTAATTTCGTTTGAGGTGATTGAATGCATATCTGGGACTCGCGGAGGCCTCCCGCTGAACCGAGTCAGTGCTGCTCATCCTCCCAGACAAGCCTGAGACTGTCTGGTACCAATTTACCGACCCCGGAGGAATGGATGGCTTGGTGAGCCATGAGCGCGAGATCGAACCATTGACCTCGTGTGCGACGCAGGCCACCTCTAACCATTGCGCCACATGCGCTCTTTTTTGGTGATAAGTAGATAGTAAAATTGGCAGTTTGGAATAACAAAGGTCAAATTGAAGCAGTGATTAGTTGAAGTATTTCTTATAGACTCTGGTGAAAAAAAGGTCATAAGAAAGACTTCTAAGGTCGAGTGTCCATTTACCACGGCAGTCCTCAGTAGTTCACTGGTCATTCTTTGCAATCCAAATTGAAAGCCAGTTTATTCGATAAGCTGATGTTTCGGCGGTTTACCTTCTTAAGAGCCTGGATCAAGTTGCTCGCAACAAAATCATCCAAATCTCCACTATATCAGCAGAAACGATCACTAAATCAAAATTTCAGTTGTATCAAACGCCAACAACTTTCAGCATGCTCACCGCTTTTTATGAGTCTTTCACATAATTGTCCAAGTTGAGGCAAACTTTAGAGAGATCACACCGACTGCGAGTGCACCTCTCACACCCTAATTTCTTTTAACCGTATATATGTAGTAGCATATCAAGTGTGCTAACGAGCATTCTGCCCTGCGCTTGATGCTTGATTTAAGTCGTCTATACAAAATGCCTCCAAGTTCTTACGCACTTAGGTTTTGTTTCTGTGCGAGGATGGTGGCTTCCACCTTAAAGTCTTCTCTGTCAAGTGTCTGTGTTCTATATAAGTCTAATTGGGTACCTGGTATAGCTTTGAGCTTGCCAATTGGGTGTTCTTTTATAGGGCACAGAGTGGCTCAACCTTCACCGATGTGTGTGTCGTTGCACGCTTTGCAAGAGACTAGGTTTATTGTACGTGTACATAGGCAATAAATGTCTTTACCGTAAAGGCATACTGTGCACATCTGGCGCTCCAGAGATTCACAGGTATTTCACTCATTGTAACCGATTTCTTTAGGCTTGCCCTCTCCAATCAGTGTTTATTAGCTTCACTTATTTCATTTGGGTGACCGTAGGATAAATGGAACTTTTCTTTTCCTACCCTAATAGCATTAATATTGCTAGAACACATTCTAGCCTATTTCACGGATGCTTAAGTGCTCCTATATCGTCTAAGTAACGTCTCCCAACAGCACATATGTAATATACGCAATGTGCTTCGACATCAACTACATGTAAATCAAAGGTCAAATGACTCTGCGCTACAAGCCATCCTGTAGCTCCTCATGAAATACCAAGCAACTTTGAGCATGTACGGCTCGTCGATTCAACGGCTAACGGCTTTCTTCCAAATGAGTGCTTGATATGCTCAATCTCTAGATTATCCGGGAAACATCTCTCAAAAAAGAGAGGGTGGGCAGTGAGGTAGCGGCTCGCATCAAGTCTAGCTATTGCCTTCATGTCTGTAATAGACGCACCCGGTAGCCTACCACCATCTCTGGCCATTAGTCTGCTAAAGATGCACAGCTGATTGTTTGCTTGTCTGTTTTGTACAAGAGGAAATAAACAAACAATTTGATTTACAACAGTCAGGTGCATGAAATTCACTTGTAAGGTACCAAAAAAAAACTGGTTCTCATTTGTGAACGGTAAATCAAACTATCGAAAATATCTGCATTACCAAGTGGTACCGTAAAGCAAGTAACAAGAATATATTAGATCATTATCTGTCTCTCCATCCTTGTCATGCAAAAGAGGAGCAAAACAAGGTCCTGTTCATCTTGCCTTTCTTTTCAAATAAAATAAGTGCATCTGTCAAACCTTATCTGAAAAGGGCAGGCCTAGAAAAATTGGTAGCACTGACTGGAATACAATTACTCCGGGCGCCAGTTAGTTTGCAAGTGCCTAAATGACGTCTACCTACAATGAAAATGTGCATAATATGCCCTAGTGGTAAAGATGGTGATTACATGAGTATATGTACATCATCTTAATCTCCAGTAGAACATTCGGCGATGAGATACATTGGGAAATCGAGTAGACCTTTCTGCATCCGTACAAGAGAAAACCTAACTCGGTTAACTTAGATCTGAACCTACTCCACTAGTCTGGTTTAGGACACGAACGCATAACGAAGAGAATCATGAAATAGAAGTCACCATTCTCGTACAGAATCATAAAACCTCGACGAATAAGGCTTTTGAGGCTTTCGGATAGCCGTTGTAAATCCAAAACATGAAGTGCGGAAAGGAATGCCTTGTTATTACACCTGATATGGCCCTGTATGAACAGTACCATCTTGATGTGGGAGGTACATTAGCACTCCATGTGATTTCAGCAATAAGGCCTCAATTTGCATAAATAAGTGGAGGAAACTTGAATAACGGTGATTATGTTTAAAAGTTGTTTGGCGTTTGATACAAATGAAGTCATGGCTTGTTTTTTTTTTTGTCGAAATAAAGGAGGCGTTTGGCTGACTGGGTAGTGGGCAAGCTGACCCTCATAAGCTCAGAAGAAGGAGGAACGGACGACATATTACTTTACAGAACACACATGCATTATAGCAACCTCACGTTTGGTCCACAAGGAAAAATCCATGGCTTAGAGGACTATCTTTCTTTACTTTATCACTACATGGAATCCATCTCACAGTTTTTTTGTGCGGATACAGGTACTTCTGAAATCCTTCGTATCTTCATCTCCTTCTTGAACATTGTATAAGGCTGGATGAGCACGTTACCCTGCAATATGGAGGATAGTCAAGCGGAGGTTTCTTGTGGGGCGTTTGTTTTTGCTTTTCGGAAAGTGTTAGATGTGTGAATCAGCCTCGCGTCACGGCGAGCATTGCAGCCAGACGGCTACGAATCCTCGGAAGATTATTTGGTAAACTATGAATGATTCATTCGTTAACAAACTTTCCTTCTTCTGAAACTTGCGCAATTCGCCATATAATTTTTAGGAACGGTACCTCATGTCCATTTCGTTTATTCGTTCTGTTCAGATTCCGGCATGGATTTTGAAGATGGCGGAAGATGAACGTTGCTATGAAGAAGCAAAAAAACAAGCGAAAATCGAACTTGAGCGCTGTCGAACGCATGTTCTACGAGAATTCGAGCAACAACGGTGTGTATGTATGTGTTCGTTCCTCGACTAGATGGCCTCAAGTTTAAAAGTCTAATGAAATCTATTTGGTCTTTTCAGCGAAACCCCCTTTGATAAGATGCAAATTCGAATGTCGTTAAGCTGCTTTGATCAGCTTTTTCGAGTGTCCAAATATCTAGACAAAACCCGACTTGTCATCTTTTCAAGTTTTTCAGGACTTCATTGATTTTGCTTGCACTCCGTAGAATTGATGAGGTATTCGGAAACGCCTCGAGGATCCGCGTAATTCTTCTTGATTTAGAAAGCAGTGTGAGGACGCACACCGTAGCGAAATGGATGCTATGCGGCAGCAGTTAGACAGACGAATTAAAGAACTCGAAAAAGTGCAAACCGACATAGCATTGAACAAAGTTCGGCGCTTATCAATGGTATGTAAGTTTTTTTTATGCAAGTAACTCCACGTTATTGTGAAAAAGTGAGTGAGTAATGAGACAGCTCAAAAAGAAGGAAGAGAAAGAAGAAGAAAAGTTTTTAGAAAGAAAAATATAGATCTCATTGCTTTTGCAATTATCTTGCACAGGAAGCATTTCCGAAACACCTATAGGCTATAAATAACATAAACTTAGCCAATTCACTTCACTTTATGCATTGCCGTGCATTTTTACTAGTATTGTGCTTTATATGAAATATGACTGAAACTCTTGTAGTGCTTAATATACCTACAGTAAACCTCCTTCTATTTAGGATCACTCATTTCGGTCACGTGAAGAGCGTGAGAAAAAGATGCGCGAAGTGAAGGACTCTAGCAAGCAAGTGTTCAACAAGGAAAGAAAGCGTTTTTCAATCGGGTAAGTTTATTCTAAAATAAAAAGATAGCATTCGGGTTGATCAATCCTTGATGGATCCGCAGTAGACTTGACTTTATTAAGCATCTCCAAAGGTCATTACTCGTGTACCTGTCCTTTACAATAACTTGAGCTGTTCTACTGGGAAACCGGGGTAGTGCTGGTATCCTACCAAACAAGTCTGTTACCAGTTTGTCTACCTCATCACCATTAATGGTTCGATGAGCTTAGGACGGGAAGTCGAGTTGATGAACATATGTGTATTTCAGTAGCTTTAACTACTATACACATTTATTTTAGGAATGACTTGTCCCTTTGTTGCTCCGTTAATCCTTGACTAGACATCAGTAGAATTTCCCCTTTTCCTTATCGCGTGCAAAAGTTCAATGGGTTCTCATCGCTTTAGCAATTCGCTGAGTATTATATCTTTCGAAGTCGAGTGATATAAAAACTTTGCACGTCAGACGGATTTCGAACCCGCATTTCACCCTTTCTCGGGGTGCAAGCTAACCACTGCACTACAACGCTCGTTCTGTCATCACTCTTTCTGCGAAACAAATTTATCGATCTGTCAAGAATTAACCGTCAATGGTCTGGCCTGATAGCTGTTAGCACTGAACCCATTCACCGCGACAGATACTGGATATATGTGTGATGAAACAGAATTCTTCGAACCGCTTTTAGCGGTTGCATGACGTTACAAAGACAATTTACAATTACATATTCCATGCAAAAACATCATACCACCGCCTAAGACGATTGAAAAAATAATTCTATCGGATCTCTCTTCTAGGCATTTTGTGAAGAGATCGGACCAATGAGTCTGTGGTCATCCTATTTTGCGTCTGGCAATCCGAGGAATTTATCCTGTAGCGGCTCTCATCCACCAGTTTTCGTTGAAGCGCGTTACGTGTCTGACCAGTATTATCTTCAGCAACGTGACGTAGAACGGCATCTATGATCCTTGATCGCTGACGTAGATCAGAACTTCTGATCCACTGTCTCTTGTACGAGCTCCTAGCATCGACCTTTTGAAGGAGCGTTCACTAACGCCAAGTAATCTTCAATCCTGCTTACGTAACGACCATGTCCCTGGTGCATACACTGAGACATGGACCGTTAAGTCGGAAAGGTCACCACCGAGCCGGAAGTTCTAGGTTTCTTCTTTGCATAGTCAATGCTTTCAATCGTCTAATTTGAGCCCTCGCTCAAAACTAATACATCCTGGTAGCATACCTTGAGCCTTTTTATGAAGTCTGTTTCGACACTTATAGAGTCTAGGCACGTGTTTCGGCCTTTCGGCCTCATCAGTAGCACGGTGTCCAGAATGTTATTTTCATTACATTATTTTCAACGAGATCTGAGAATAGTTGACTTAAGTGCTGATATATATCCATACATATTATTTGCACGTCTATATATGTATATGTATATATGTATATGTATATATGTATATGAATATGCATATAATTATATGCATCTGTGTGCATTTACTGGCGTAATAGCCGTTAGCCAAGCGAATAACAATGGACAATCAACCATTTTAGAAGGGCATCGGCCATACTTTCACCGTGCTCAAGATTAAATTTCCGGCGCTGATTCCTTCATATGTAGGAGTAATATACCTTTACAAGATACTGGTTGGACCAAAAGGCACCGTGCTAATGCTTGGGCTGAAAGGCACGTGTGTAGCTCTTTATAAGTGCCATACCTGACCTTATGAGAGACTTAGAGCATGCTACCAAAATACACACTCGA
The DNA here is from genome assembly GCA_019055375.1 of Parelaphostrongylus tenuis. Classification (NCBI taxonomy): domain Eukaryota; kingdom Metazoa; phylum Nematoda; class Chromadorea; order Rhabditida; family Metastrongylidae; genus Parelaphostrongylus; species Parelaphostrongylus tenuis. Next base: position 177,684 of record JAHQIW010000415.1, read on the forward strand.
TGCTCTTGAAAGCTTTCCAAACCGCTTCCTTCCTCCTGTTCAACACTGAGGCTAGGTCGTTCATCATATTGACATCTCGGCCGAGATAAACGTGACTGGAGCAATCAAACATGTTCATTCCGTTCAGAATGAATCATTCCAAAATGACTTGTTTTTCGTGAACATCATTTCCGTTTAATTTGATCGAGACCAATCTTTCCATAAGCACTTCGAAATCGGTCAACATCTTTCCGCCTGGCTGATCTTGGTGTTTCTAAACGTCCTCATCAGTTTCACCTCCTCCTTGTCCCATACTAATAATGTTCGCATGATGTTTTGGATGGTGGCAATGATGTTTTGGCGAGATGGCTTGCCTTGTCGGACTCCACTCCTTACGGCAGCAATGATATCGTTATCAAATGGTGGCATTTTGACTGCGAATGCACTATGTGGTTCACGAATATTTTTCATCCAGCGAAAGGAGTGCCCTGGTTGTCATGAGTTTCTATGACTGCTGTTCCAATTGAGCAAAAAGCTTTTCTCAAACCAATGAGAGAGAGGCAGATCGATCTCTTCTATTTTCACAAATCTCTAACCAGCCTTATTATAGTGTGGATGTGATCTAGAGTAGTAAATCTTCATAGACACCCTGCTTGCTTGCATGGTCTTCTTTCTTCCACTGCTCCGTCAATCCTGTTTGGGATGACCCCAGTGATGAGTTAAAAGGCGACGGATAACAAGCAAACTGAGCGATAGTTGCCGATGTTGTAAAGATCTCCCTTCTTGGCCAATTACACACCCTTAGTTGTTCTGCATTGATAAGTGGCCTCGTAATCGACAAATAGTGAGTGCAAAGCTCTGGGTTGAAGTTGTTCAATAGAATTACGACTTGTTTTTGACGAGAACGCCAGCACCTCCGACACCTGTGCTATCGAATGCTACGAAGGACAGTTTTTCTCCAGCAATATAGGTAGCATGATATGCGTAGCGTCTTCTCGTTTCAGCCAGGCTAATGAAGTTGTGCCTAGTTTTTCTCATATACTTTATTGAATTCTCAATAGAGTATTTACGTGCAAGTGTGCGTGTGATATAGGTACAGATCATCCGTTTCGACTTTGGCAGACACGGTGGCTCTGAGAATTAGAAGACTCCTCGTACTTGTCTTTGCTGTTGCTGTCGTATCTTGTTTTTTCGGAGCCACGGAAATGAGGCTTTCTCTTTATTGCGTTTGGCCTTTTATACCCAACTTACAGCTTTCTGAGTTCTAAGCGTGGGAACTACGTAATCAAAGGCAATTTGCTAACTTCTCTTAGAGGAAAATAAAGTGGTTGATTTATTGGAGGTGCCGTCTCACCTACTTTCATGCACTTTCCAGCGGTTTGATTGCAATCTTATTGCCAATTTAATTCTTAGAATTAAAGTTATATCGAAATAGCACAGAGACCATCTTTTGAATTCACCTGCACCTCTGAGAGGCACATTCCCGCTTTCGGCTCGCAATCAATTCCTCTATCCACCTCATGGGGACGCGCCATGTGCTCACAGCTCACCGGGTGATGCTACCTCAATGAGGGAGATGCTTAAGTTCTAGTGATAAGTTAATGACTATTATTGATTACTATGACAAGCGAATTCTTAGCATCGAGCAGTTAATGGAGCAGAAGCAACTGGAACACCGTGAGCAAATGAACAAATTGGCGATACAGGAAGCGAAAGCCTTGCAGCAACTCGAAGAAGTACGCGCCACAATCCATGCTGATGAGCATCCCGCTCGACCCACGTCAAGATAGGGAGACAATGTAGTTTCCATTCCGACACTGCGTTGCGTTTCAATCGCAAACATTCAAACTTGACGGTTATGAACGTCGTCGCCATGTGAAGTATCCTGTTGTGGAAGTCTGTTAAGCAATTCTATGTTCAGTAATCCCGACTGTCTAGAACAAGATTCCATAGTATTCATATTACAAAGCCAGCTGCGGCCACAATATAGAGCATAGATACCGACTAGCGAAATTGTCAAGAGATCTATAATTAAACTATCCGCTAGACTTTTCGTATATAATACTGCTCTTATATCAATAACATTACATTGCGTTCCTACTCTGGTGCTTTGAAAACTTTTGTATTTCCTTCTTTTCATTTTGTGCCCCTTGTTTTTTCTTATATAGCATTTATATGACAGGTTGTTTTTGCATAATTTTTTCATTCTGATTTTCCAGAGAGAGCTAGTTTATTCTTATGGCGTGCCCCAGAAGTCATTCGGCTTAAGGTGAATTGTATGATAACAGTGTTGTTGCTGGTAAGATAACACGACTGTTTCATATGTTTCACGTTCTAGTGAGGCGCTTTTCATAATCTACTTGTTAACCAATGCCTGTTACAATGCATTGTTTATATGAACCATCAAATTTGTGCATAGATTTTCTAGAGTAGGAAATATTCATATAAAACATAAGCGGAGAATTGTTTCAATCAAAAACTGCCTTAAAGAGGCCGTAGTTCAGGGAGAATAACGAAATTTATAGGTTCGAAAATGGTTAGACATATTGTCAATCTAGACATGGTTTAAATTGCTTTACATGAAGAATATGGTTGATCAATGAACATGTTCATGCTCACCAGCTTCTTATACAACACCAAGGAAGAATAAACTTGTACGGCTTGTCGATTCAGCAGCTCATGGCTCTGTTAGATGAGTGCTTGAACTGCTCAGTCTTCGGATAGTTACGGAAATATTTTACACAAAGAAAAGGATCGGTAAGAAGACATTGATTAGCGCCACATCTTGCTATCACCTTCATGTCTAAAGTGGAAGCCCCAGTGATTGACCCCTCACCGTTACTCTATTGTGGATTTATAGATGATTGTCTGGTTATCTGCTTCGCAAAAGAGGAGATGGGAGATGTTGTGAATTGATGAATAAACAGTCAGAGTAGATTAGATTCACAGGTAAGACACCAAGAAAAACTGGTTCCCATTTCTGACTGTGCAAATCAAACTATCCGAGAACGGACACATTATCAAGTGACTAAGTAACAAAAATATACTTGTTCATTATCTCTTTTATTACCAATTATGCACAAAGAGGGCACAAAAAAAAAAGGTGAAAGCATGTCCCAAACAACAGTCCCTATGCGCACAGAGAGAAAACAGAAGGTAAAGTCTTTTAAACTGGTTCGGGGAATAGCCATTTTTGTTGACCACGAGAATGTAGCTCGTCGAGATAGGTTGATAGGGAATAATGTGGCCAGAAGCGAAAATTTGAGTGTGAACAAGGTCCCGTTCATCCTGCAGTTCTTCACACAAAATAAGTCTGACTATTAAACTCTGTTTGATAAGCGCAGACCTGCAGAAATCTGTAAAATTGATTGACATACCACCAAATACTCTAAGGCAACAGCTAGTTCAAGACCGCTTATATGACCTCTATGTACAACGGAAGAATGCAGGATTTGCCCTAATAGTAAAGACGGTGATTACACGGGTACGAGTATACTTTACCTAATCTCTCGTAACCACCTAAATGGTTTACCGCCTCATCATGGCTGGAAGGTGTTTGTGTCGAACTATGAGATACAGCAGGTGGTTCACCCTCCCCCCACCTCCCGGCCCAGCAAACCACTCAAGCTGTGGAGCACGACGGTTCCACCCAGAAAGCTCAGCCAAGAATAAATCGTACTAGGAATGACCGCCGTCTTGGTAGCTACTACTCGCAACGTGGTGATCTTTCTCTAATCCACAAGGGCGGCGACTGCTTCATTGTGAAGGAGACTTCGGGAAGCCCCGGATAGGGTTACCTTGGAAATATAGAGAACAGAACAACTATTTCGTTTTTTTTTTCGTGTGCTGTGGCTCGCCTTGTCAATGAAGGCGGACAGTTCAGATATCCAAGTAAGTATCACCTGTATCACCTGTCGTCCCGTTGATCGTCGAGTGACTCGAGCGGGTACCAGCAACTCTTCCATTTTTCCCTATCGCGTGCAAGAGTAGCCCAGTGGGTCCTCCTTGCTCTAGGAATTCGCTGAGCATCATATCTTTCTTCCATCGCTTTCGTGAAGAAATCGGACCAACGGGTCAGTGGTCTTCCTTTAGAGCGCTTGACGTCCCGAGGAATCCAGTCGGTAACGGCTCTCGTCCATCGGTTGTCGTTGAAGCGCATCACGTGTCCGGCCCACCTTATTTTCGATATCCTGGCGTATAAACAGTAACAAATATGGGCCTCATCCAAGTAAGTAGTCTCTTGTAAACTGTTCAGCAGCAAGTACATCAAAGAAACGTGTGAGCCACTCTGTAATCGCGATAAGCGCAATGTTGAACGAAACATCGAATAGGCTCACCTGGGACGCAGTCATAATGGGTTGGCTCCAAAGTATGAGTCACCATCCTAACACTGGAACATAAACAGCAGCGCATAAGATTTCAGAAGGGTTTTGGATAAACATCACTAACAAGCATGAACCGCAGAGCAATGTTTTTTAATCAGACATGCTATGACACAAAATATAGGACTAGTGTTTTGAAGAGGGGATGTGCATTGGTAGCCCAAGTGATCTCTGTACTGAAGGAAGGTCTCCACTTGAATAACTCAGAGGACAACTCTCAAAAGAAATAAATATGATGAAAAGCATTTTTGTGTTCCATGTGATTGAAATCTATGTTTGGTGACTTTTTTTGGTTGAGTTACGGAGATGTTTAGCTGACGGGGTTGTGAACAACGTGATCTTTCGAGGCTATGAAGTAGGCGAAACCGCCGAAACGTCAGCTTTCAGGATAAATTCTGCTACAGAACCTGATGTTTGGCTTGAGAAAAAAAAAGAAAAAAAGAAAGGAAGAAAAAATTAAGAAAAAAGAAAAAAAGAAAGAAAAGAAGAAAAAAACGAAAAGAAAAGATTTCCTGAAGAATGCCAGCGTCAATTAATAGATCGTCTCGGAAAAAGTTTATGCTTTATGCGCCGCTTATGAGCTTCCTTTTTCAACCACTAATTTTCAAACTTCAGAACGTCAAACAGTAGAGCTTTGACGTTGGACTAATCTTCTTCTTCTTTCTTTATTTCAACCTTTTGTAACTGCGTATCCCACTCAAGCATATTCATCAATACCAGCTCTGGAGGAAATTGCTATCAAAGCTCAAACAAGTAAAGTGGGGGCATAAAGCAATAGAAGAGGACGAAGATTTCGTCGTCAAACAGTCCTTCAAGATTCCCCATAAAAAAGGGATAAAGCTCTTGGCATTAACCAGTCTCTGAAGAATGCACCATGCTTTCGTCTTCAATTCTGAACTTCTTTTGAGGCGATCGAATGCATATTTAACCTTACAATGACTTGCGGTAGGCTCCTGGTGTATCAAGCCAGTGCTGAACACCCAGACAGGTCTATAGCCAGTCTGGTAACAATTGACCAACCCCGGAGGGATGGATAATTTGGTGAGCCATGAATGCAAAGTCGAATCACGGACCTTGTGTGCAATACAGAGCATTTTTAACCACTGCGCTGCATGCCTTTCCACGCATTGGCTTTACCAAGCATCCAAGAGGTGGTTGAATACAATGACCTGTGGTGAATCATGTCATTTATCAGTATCTTCTTCTGTTTAGCCGCTCAGTCAACATTAGCAGACTCCAAGTGGCAGGTATTCAATGATTAATTAAACGACATAAAACATCTAAGCGGTTCTGAAGATGGCGAACCTTGCCGAAACGTTAGCCACCACGTCTGTTGTAAAATTCGTGCTGCATTATTAACTGTAATGTTAAATGCTTCGCTGATGTCCAATAGATAATATCAATAGCACCTCGGAGCGACTAAACAGAAGAAGATACTGATTTATTCATACTATGCCGAGGTTAATAGATAGTCGGTCCTGAGATTTATTGCAAACATGTCATTTATGTAATTGGTTTCATTCTCCAAAGACGTTTAGTGGCAATTTTTCGGTTGCTACATCCGCCGCATTCTAACAAATGGTCTTGTGAACATTGCAATGCATCGCTAGCCTTTTCGCTATACCCAACACATCTTCAAAAGTATCACATTGTTCACTTGCTAACTTTTTGATGTGAAAATGTCGCTCCGCCACTCAGTCGTTGACGCATGAGCTCATTGCATCCGATATACGATGGTTCTAGCTATAATTGTTGTTTATTGGCTTTCGATTTTCTTCATTACTTGAACAGATTACAATTTCTCATAAATAAACTCATCGCTTTAGAATCGTTCGCTTCGTGAACCTTCCCTAAATGACTTTTACTGTAATGTAAACGATGTGGACTCACAGGGATTGAATCAAATGGTGTCGCTGTCAAGATATTCATTTTCTACAGTGGAGACTGTTGAGGTGGCGGTCGCTATAGTCTCCGCTGTACTACCTATCGTTGATAAATTTTTTTGTTATCGATGATGGTGTCATATGCTCCGCCTCGATATATTTGCACAAATATGACTCCTCCGTTTTTTTGCGGCTTGGATATTCTATCAATATAGAAAATTTTTCTACTTAAGTTATTGGAATACATCTCCATCGTTAACAAAAGCATTTTCCCAATTTTTGCGTAATTTGTGAATGTCATCGAAGAAAAATTTGGTGGATTGTGGTCAAGTTTTTTTTCAAATTTGTTAATTTTTGAACTTGGTAATTTGAAGTGGTAATCTGACGGAACAATGTCGGAAAAGTAAAGCGGGTAAGACTAAACCTCCTAACACCCCCACCTTAGCTCCTTTATGACGTTTTCGACCGTTTTGCAACATGTCGAGCGTTACCATGCAACACGACTTACTTTATCTTGTCTTCTGGCCTATTCCGGCCGTTTTATTTGCAAATCATGGTTTAATTAGGTCGAATTGTTGTTCATGAAGCGCTGTATTAACCGTTTTCACCAGATTTCGAGGTCTCTTAGTAGTAGGTTGGGGAAAAAGTTCTGAGAAAATGCTTGTACCTTTTCTGGGTGTCGGCCACTTTTTGTGTTTTAGCTCAAATGAAGCCCGTCTTCTCTCGCGTTGATTGTTATATGATTTATCTACTTCGTCGACCCGCTGATGATGATGATGATGATGATGATGCATCTTACTGCGTTCACTTGGAACCGTTGCATTTGAACCCAGCAGCAATTTGTGCATTATCGACAATCTAATTTGCTCGCTTGTTAACTCCATCTCGGAAGAATTAGATAAATTATATGCCAGTCAACGCGGAAGAAGACGGGCCTCCAAATGAGCCCAAAAACACAAAAATGGCCGACACTCAAAAAAGTTACAAGCATTTTCTGAGAACTTTTTCCCCAACCTATCACAAGACGCCTTTCTGATCCCACCAAATGTGCACTTAACCTTCTTTCCGTGAATATTTCGCTTTATACTTAATTTTGCTGGTTGTTCGGAGTCGGTCCATGATCGTTTGCGCTTTGATTTGTCAAAGTAAAACTACCTTTTGTCTCCGGTCACTATATGATGCAAAGAAGTCTTTCTTTTCGTTGGCGGTGGTTTTCTTTGAATTAAACAGGAAAAGTGAAGCTTCCCGCAAATGGCATTTTTTGGGTACCAAAGTCATCACCTTCAAAGTCCAGTAAAAGCCAATATATAAAATAGTTCATGTATAAAAAACATATAAATAGGTATCGCTTTTAGCGCACTTTCAAACAAAAGAAAAAAATTGCATAACTTTATTCTTATTCCAAAGACCGACTGTCTGTTAAACTCGGCATGCTTCAATAATTCCTTATTTTCTTCTTTAAGCGAAACACGAGGTATTAAATTAATATTTATTTATCATCTAACGTTTCAGCAGTTCACCTTCTGCACACATTGGCACCAGGGAGGAGCAGAGAGTAGAATCCGTGAAACCGCCTCGCGAAATAGCCCCTGCTAATGGATACGACTTTGTAACCCCTTGGCTTAGGTTTAGAGGAAATATCACGCCTCCGAACGAAAATTCGAATGAAGGGAAAGTTCCGTTAATCCTCTCGTTCTTCTCAACTGAGATAAGTTCAGCTATAAACCGTTGTTTGGAACGAGCAGGTTTATAGCAATCGGTAGCTATCTTGAAATTCCACCAAATGCTCTAAGACGCCAATTAGTTCGTAATCGCTCACATGACCGTCTCTGTATAATGAAATATTGTAAAATATTCCCTAACAGCAGTGACGGTGATTGCATGAGCAGGCACAGCTTACCTAATCTCTTGCAAATCGTGTAGTGATAAATATTTAGGCGAAACGGGTAGGCCGCTCTATGCTCGCGTCGAAGTACATCTATCTGGCAAGCGTCACAATAGAGAAGACACCCCGCTAGGTACACAAAGAGTACAAAATAATGACGGAGTAGATTTTGGAAGTCACCATCCTTACGCAGGAACATAAAACATCACCGCGAAAGACTTTGGATATGGCAAACCTCTCAACGGAGCTTTGCTATCTTTTCCGGTATTACATGATAATTTGGGCAACGCAAATGGTCCATGACCTGAGAGAGCAAGTGATATAGCAGAGGTTCGAGGACCTTAGGAAATGGTCCAAGTGGCACCCAGCTGTCACTAACCCCAGCAGTCAGTTCGATCACGGGGCATCATTCGAACAGTCGTGTGACTTCATCCAAATCACCTCACCTCAAATTGTAACCGATCCATTGTTGCTCTCTTCACACACTCCCGTTGTCGTGTATCTAATTGCTTCATAAGGTTGTGTTCATATAATTGTTAAATGAACTCAATAGAATTGTTAGCGGAACATAGCGCTTCCGGGGCGTAGCGATCTTAGTTAGACTATGCTCGGCTCACCAGCGCGGTTAAGGGATTCTGCTTATATATAATCAGTGGTGACCCCACTGCTAACACGCTATATATTCACCCACTGGATCCCGCCGTTGGCTTGTTATTCCGGGGCGAGCATAACAAACCCCAACGGGCTCCGCCGCCTAATCATGCTCCGTCAGTTACAATAACATCGTCACTTAGTATAACATCGTCACTTACAATAACACCGTCACCTACAATAACACCACTTACCATAGCACTGTCGCTTACGATAACATCCGTAGGATCGTCAGATGACGATACGTCTCATTAATACATCACTCATATTGACTTACTCATATGTTCGCATGACGATATGCCGTAATCATGTATATATTATTGTATTCTTATTATAGTGATACATGTATATTATAGGTTGATTGGTTCTACCACATTGCTTGGTACCACGCCATTGTTTGGTTCCATCCTATTGTTTGGTATAACCCATATAAATCACTGAATCTTCACAAGACAAAACGAATCCATTGAACCTCCACATATAATTCAGTGCATCGACTACAAACCTTCGCTGCACTGGAAGAACTTTGGATTAACACCACCAATCCAACTAGAACCGCAGGGAGGAATGCCTCGTAATCACTCGTGATATGAGTCAGTATATAAGACTGTTGTTTTAATAGGTGGGGTGCATTACGATCCTAGGTGATCTCCTTCCTTTGATCTCCATTTGAATAGTTTAGTGGAGCACATATAAAAAGCGTTGAGTATGTTAAACGTTGATTGCTGATTAATGCGATTGAAATCTAGCGGTGTTTGACTGATTAAATTGCCAAAAACCTGACCTTTCCAGGTTTGAAGAAGGCGAACTGCCGAGACGTCAGCTGTTGAATGAAGATTAATGTAACACCTCGTGATTCGCTTAAAGAAGAAAATAAGGAATTATTGAAGCATGCCGAGGTTTAATAGACAGTCGGTCTTGGGAATTGTTAGAAGAACTACCAGCAAGATCCTTCCGACTGGCGAAAGAAGCATAATCACTAAGGCAAAAAATTGTCTTAGCTTGACAATGTGTGAAGTTGCTCCGATGCTGCATAGAACATCAAGTCATTCCGAATTTCATAAAACGAAAACTACTTCCGCAATATGTGCTGTACCAAAGGACAGCCATGGAATACTGGAAATCGAGGTGAAAAGTGCTCCACGCCTGTCTACGAAGCAAGCATGACACGTTGTATGCTCTCATGAATAAGTGCGCGACGGATTATGATTGTGATCGGTACCTGGAAGGCAACCTTTGGGGAAGAATAATTGATGGGTCAAAGTTTATTTGCGAGTTCATTAGATTGAATGCTAAAGTTACTTTGCAGAAAAAGTTCAATGATCTTTTGAGTAGATCGCATTGCACGATTTTGACAAGGCATACGGATACCGCTAACGAAAATTAAGCTAGTCACAGTAGAGCAAATAATGCACCAAAAATTCAAGGGTCACTGCGCTAGGAGGCATAACTCTCCCTGATGGTGTGCGCTCGTTATTAGAATTGGGTCCAAGCTTCTTACCATCTCAACCCATTTCTAAAGTATCCTTGCGTAGGGTTGCATGAACTTACATGGAGTGTAAGATAAACTCCGTAAAAAGACCTGATATGAAGAGACCAATATGAGTGAACTACAAGTAGAGGTTCTACCAATACCACCATCTCCTCAGCCGTTCTATAAACAACAAGACCCCAAAGAGAAGGTTGATAGAATATCCCAGAAATTTGCGACGAGACTTTCAAAACCCATATTCACTATCGTGCAAAAAGATTTCACTGAACTTCACTGAACTACAAAAGCGTGGCATGAAAGAGCTTCGAGAGTTGACAGGGGAAGAAAAGATAATGTTCCCAGCTAATGATAATTGTGGAGAATTTGTCGTGATTCCTCGGCAGTTAGATATTGCAATAACGAATAAGCATCTCGAAGATGCTTCGCTCTATCGACCATCTTCAATAAAGGAATTCAGAGGGCAAAGCGCAAATTAAACATTAGTGGGTTTATACGCAAAAGCGGCAGGTTTGAGACCATCTATCATTTCTCAATTGAAAATCCAATCATCAACAGGTTCTGTCTCATGCTTATTTATAAAAACATATAAGTCAGTATCCACTGATGATCTAATGTTTAGCGATCCATCTATATTCAAAGTTAGACCCATCATCAGTTGTGGCAAGCGGACCGACGGATAGGATAGCATAATATCCAAATTTAATAACATCCCAGTTGCTAGAACATATTTTAGCTCATCTCACGACCACTCAGATGATCTTGGACCGTTTACGTAACGCAAATCCGAACAACGTGTACGTAATGGAGTCATTTGACGTCACTGCTCTCTACACCAACGTGTCGAATGACTCTGCACTGCAAGCCACACATGAGCTTCTGATGCAACACCAGGGAGGTGTAAAGATGTATGGCTTGTCGACTGAGCAGTTCATGGTTCTATTAAAAGAGTGCCTGAACTGTCAATATTCAGATGGTCCGGGAAATATTTTGCTCAAATGAGAGAACTGAGAACTGGCAATGGGGCAGCGACTGGTACCTAGCCTGGCTGTTGCCTTTATGTCGAAAGTGGAAGCACCAGTGATGGATCTCCGACCATTACTTTATTGTAGGTAGATAGATGATTGTGTAGTTATCTGTTCCACTCAAGCGCAACTAGATAATTGTTTTAGGTTGTTGAATGAAACGTCAGAGTATATAAGATTCACCCGTGAGATACCAAAAGATAATTGGCCTCCTTTCTTGAACGTGCAAAGAAACTTAGCGAGAACGGCCACATAACAAAGTGGTACCGAAAGCCAAGTAATAAGAATATCCTGGTTCACTTTCGCTCCTCACATCCCTCACATACGAAAAAGGCGTTAATGAAAAACATGTTTCGAACAGCCGCCAGTGTGTGCACCGGGAAGGAGCAGAGAGTAGAATCCGTGAAACTGGCTGCGAAATAGCCACTTCTAATAGATACGAATTTGTAGCCCCTCGGCTTAGGTTTAGAGGAAAGAGTACGCTTCCGGACGAAAACTCGAATTAAAGGAAAGTCCCGTCCATCCTCCCGTTCTTTTCAAATGAGACTAGTACAGCTATAAAACGCTGTTTGAAAAGAGCGGGTTTAGAGCAATCAGTGGCCATTATTGCAATACCACCAAATACTCTAAGACGCCAACTAGTTCGCAACCGCTTATATGACCGTCTCTGTATAATGAAGGATTATAAAATATGTCCTAACGGCCAGAGACGGTGACTGCATGAGCGCAGGTCCAGTTTACTTAATCTCTTGCAAAGCGTACAGCGATAAATATATTGGGGAAACGGGTAGGCCTCTCCAAGCCCGCATAGAAGAACACCTAGGTGACAAGGTCACAGCAGACGGAACACCAAGCTAGGGTCACATAGAGCACAGAACACGAGGAGTGGATTTTGAGATCGAAGTCACCATCCTTGCGCAGGTACAAAAAACATCAGCGCGAAAGGATTTTGGAAGCGTTTTGGATTAACATCACCAATCCAACGACAAACCGCAGGGAGGAATGCGTCGTTGTCAGTCGTGATATGAGTCAGTATTTAAGACTGTTGTTTTGATGGGTAGGGTGCATTATGAGCCTATGTGATCTCTTTCCGGTGATCTCCACTTGAATCATTCAGTGGAACACTACAAAAGGCGGTGAGTATGTTGAGAGTTGATTTTGTGCTGATGCGATTGAATTCTAGGTCTGGCGACTTTTTTAAAAGAGTAATGGAGGTGTTTGACTGATTGGAATGCAGAAAACTTGACCTTTCCAGGCTCTGAAGAAGGTGAACTGCCGAAACGTCAGCTGTTGAATAAAGATTTATTCTCATTCTTATTATTGAAGCAAAAAAGGACTAAGCGGTGGAGTCACATTTCTGCACCTAATAGTATCACATAGGCGAAATCAGTTCACTTCGATCTCGTTTACCCAAAAAATCAAAGCTATAACGACAGGTTGCAGTGACTGTGGATACGAAGTTGAGAAAACGTTCCTTTTCAGAACCACCGATCATCAGTCTCCTTTGTTTTCCGGATTTACAAGCTCTTGAGATTTGAACACAAATCTTCGCTGGGATGGCTTTCGGCATCCATTCTATTATCTTCCTGTACAACGTTTACCGTCTATATCATACCGTATGTAACTCAACATGAATCAATGACACTATCTCTCGCAAGCAATCACATTCGTTCAGAAATATTTGAAAACTAAACAAATTTGTTCTCATGCCTTTTTCAATAGTTTGTTACGGTATCATAATATTTTAGTGTGGACATGTTGAAACAAGACTTTTATTCAAAAATTTTGTTAGAAATTAACAATTACTTCCGAATTAAGTTTAGTACAGATGTCGGAATAGAACTTCACTATGTTCAAGATCTCCTGAAATTACAACTTTTATTATCAGAGCATAAGAATGAATGTTTGACAATTGGACTTCGTTCCTATTTTCGTAACGCATAAACGCTACTTCTCTAATCCGCTTCTACCTCAGCGGTCGTATTTTTCCTTTTTTTTTACTCTAGACTCGTCATCACAATTCACTGTGCGCATCTCAACACTTTGTGCATTCAGTTTTTTTCCGGAATTCTATATTTTTACTGCTTTTTACAGTATCATAATGTTACATATGTACTTAAAATAATTGAGTGGTGAGAAAAATACGGCCTTACACGGGGTCGAACCCGTGTTTCATCCATACCGGAGACGTTTTTAACTCCATTTCTGGTTCCACGATCCATCCATTTGTGTTCATCACTCAACTCAATCTTTCCTTCAATTCATTGTCCATAATGGTTCTTGAATATTTCACTTGTTGCTTTTGCTACTGTTTATTGACTTCTTCTTCCTAGTAGATGTCACAGAATACTAATCGAGACTATCCTCCTTGCAATCTTTGAGGTAGCCACGCTTTAGGCCTTCGACGATTGCTTACTAGGAAATGAGAAATATGGGATCAATTGAAGTTTTGTTTACCACCTTACTTCTTGATTCAGGGCATTACTAACCACTGTGCTATTACGCCGTCGGTCAGGCTTACTGCTATCCACAAAGTCACCTGCTTGTTTTGTATGTCTCACTATTTGTATGTGTGCCTTGCGATGCTCGGAGTAGGCTTATCCCTCTCCCAACACTTTCCGGCAGTCGCTAACGAGCTCCATGCGGAATACCCCAGTATGGTTGTTCTTGAGTTTGCAACGAGATGTGTTCAAACATTGATTTGCGGTAATCTTGATGAAGATGAACTCCAGAAGCAAGCGATGAATGCGAGGAGACATTTAGAATGTTAGAAGTACTGGGACTCACACAGTTGAAAAAAGTTGTAATACGAGTCAAGAAAAATTATTAAAGCGATATATTCATATATACGTATGCTTATATGTGAAAATGAAAAGCTAACTTTTGCATCATCTTTTGTGCTGCTCCCCAATTGCTGACTACTTCATTAATTGTTTCGTCATCATTACGTGGTCGGACTTTTTCTTTAAAAAAGAGCAGAAATGTTTTCACGCGTATACTATAGAAAAGCTTTTCCACATTTTTTTTTTCTATAACAAAGTCAAAGAAGGAAATGAACTCCTACGTTGATTTGCCACTGCGGGTGCTGCTCCAAGTGGCTTCTGTGCCATCACTACTGAAACAGTTGGTCAACTTTCCAGTCACTTTAAAAACTTCATGAAATGATCTTATTCAGTATCTTACCGGGATGTTGTTGTTTCCTGAAAATGTGGTATTTACAACAGATCTGTCAATCTCATGAAAAGACAGAGAAATGAGAAGCGCTTAAGAAAAACTGCACCTTTGCTGCATCATCGCTTGGGCTGCACCCCAGTTGCTGACTACTTCGTTGATTGTCTCATTATCATCACGTGTTCGGAACTTTGCTATAATTGAAAAACGCAAAAACTTCCAGAGGTAGTACATTGGAGTTTTCATAATAGAGAAGAAGCAAAAAAAGAAGAAAAACTCTTTCGTTAATCGCCTACAGTGCGAGCTAATTTAAACAATGGCGCCTTCATCACTGGCAATCACAGTGGATCAACATTTCACTTCATTATAGAGAAATCATAATCAGTTTCTTACCAGGAGGTTTTTCTTGTCTGAAAACGTAGCCATTACAATGAAAGCTGGATTTACGAAATAAAAAGAGCAATGAACATTTAAAAACATCACCTTTGCTTCATCATCGCTTGTGCTGCACCCCAATTGCTAACTACTTCGTTAATTGTCTCATTATCATCACGTGCTCGGAATTTTGCTTAAACAATAGGGCGTGAAATATTTCTGCACGTAGTAAAGTAAAGTTTTTGTAGGCGCTATATTAAACGACGACGCCTTCATCACTATCAATCTTAAAGAGTCATTGTTTCAATTTATATCAAGTGTACTTGTTCAACTTCCTACCAGCTGGTTTTTCTTTTTCTTTCCTGAAAAGGTGACATTTATAATGAAGTTAATTCTACAAAAAGCAAAAAGTGAAAAAGTCCAATAGAAATCACCTTTGCTGCATCATCGCTTGTGCTGCACCCCAATTGCTGACTACCTCGTTGTCTCGTTATCATCGCGTGGGCGGAAATCGTCTGGAATATACTCATGGTGATGAATTTGCTTATATAGCATAAATGTTCAATTCTAGTCTTAGAAAGGTCTCGTACGTTGTCGTGCTGGTTGTGGCTGGGGCAGTGATTGTCGCGGCTGTGCTAAATTCTCGATTTTTTTTTTGAGGATTGATTTGAACCTCCCATGACAACGATTTCACAACGAAAAATTTTCCGAATCAGTCTCTAAAAACTCACGTGACTGCGGTTCTCTGAAATAATGCGTCATCAGTAATAGTAACAACAATAACCGCGTTTTATTTCTTTGATGACTAAAACTATGAGCAGTCAAATATTACTCTTACGTTTTAGGCTCTGTTATCTTTTATTTCTTATTTTTTGAAAGCCCACTGTCTATCTAACTAGCCATAGATTGAATTGTTCAGCATTTCTTCTTGATAAGCAAGAGGGAGCCCCTCGTGGATGGTCTGCATTGCGGAGTCATCAGGAAAATGGTCTACAGGACAGTCACGTCGAAGTAATTCGTCGCGTGCACGCTGGTAGGGGAGACGTGTTACGTAGATAGTTCAAGGACATGAGGGTTTAGTGAGTACGGTTGGGATGTGTTGTAACATTTGGATTAGTACTGAGTTTCAAACCATGTTACTCTGTGCGTGGGCCGTCCACAGAGTTATTGATTCAACTGAAACTTTGAGAGGATGTTAGCCACAAAATCATTAGCGCCTAAGACGAGACATAATGCTCTAATTTTTGGCCGAGGGATATCCGATGGTTTTGAACCAGCCAAGCTTGCTACTTAAAGCCATTCTATCAATTTCTCGGTATTAACTTTTGAATTCCCATTTAGGTGATGATCGACAAAGCATGTCATGCTTGAGGAGTATCTTTGAGGTGATTGAGGCAGTTAGAAGAGGATATATATATATCTTATATATATATATGCAACGTATTGAAAACAAGTAGGTATATGTATATATATATATGCATTCATTTATTCTAAAGCGTAATTCGGTTCTTCAATGCAATAAAGATTACATCTGAAAGAATTAAAGAAGAAACGATCTCAAGCGTTAACCAGTCCTTGAGTTATGCTCATTCGACAGCGTTGTAAAGGTAGGAGAATGTGTAATGTCCCTTTATGGTAACTGGAGAGCGCTCACTGAATCAAGTCAGTGTTCATATCCTGATAAAGAAATCTGACAGCAGTGGTCGAACTCTGCAGAGTTGAATTCTACAGAGTTCCTTCACGCAGTTGTTCTTGAATCTCGTTTCAGTGGTACGCTTTCTTACTGTGTAACATACTAGATCCGCCAAGGTCGAGCAACTATTATTTTGTAGTTAAGCATTGGTGCAAAAAAAATGCTTTACAATTCATTACAGTTTCAAATTTCAAGTCGTTTCCTGGAGACTTTGTGATCTCGACCATGTATATGCTTATTCGCACGACAGCAACTACTTCTCTTGAGGGAATCTTACTCATTTGTAATTATCAAAAAATAAAATCTTTTCATAAATCGGAGAATTGACGTGGACAAATGAATATCTTGCTCAGGTCACCCTTTTTTTTTTAATTTGTACTACTTGCACACATAGAACTGTTGTCCATAACAAATCATTCACGAGAAGTTTAAAAACCTTTGAATACAAGACTAAACAACAGTTTCCAAATTGACCTCGATATTGATCAGAACATACCCTCTTTCCAACGGAGTTTGTAAATAGTCATCTTTAGCTCGAGCGGTCGCCTTGGCTTGGGCGACTCCCCAATTACTAACCACCTCGTTCACTGTTTCGTTGTTATCTGCAGGACGATATTCGCCTGAACCTTTCACTAATGATTTTAAGTCGAACGAGATCCGTCTTATATTTAGCGCGATGAAACTACCCCATGTTTCAATCGATGTTCACACACCTTTTCGAAGAGCTTCGTTCATACGTTTTCGTTGCTCGATAAGTTCTTTCTTTAACTTCTAAAACATAAAATGGGTAAAGAACAAACCATTCAGGCCAGTTTATCTCACCCATACATTCGACTTGTTTAGCATTGTTGAATTGACTGAACGTATATCAGACCTATACAGCGAACTAGGATGGATCACTGACAAGTCGAGTGCCTTCGCACTCCAGAGAAGCATGATGTCAACCTTTCGAAGGCGTAGAGGTGGAGGGCTATGCTTGTCCTGGGAGATGGATATTGGATTACAACTAATCAGGCCGCTACATGGGCCCTTTGAAACAGTATGAAGAAGACATCCAGATAGAATGTGGAGTGAACGCGGGTTGTCTACAGTAGCTTCTACAGTACATGTGGTAGCCTATACTATATTAAAAACCAGGTTCTGTCGTGGTCGAACCCGTCCTTCAGAAACCTTCAGGATTTATATGACAATCACCTGTTATGCACCCAGTGGATAACGTCACCACTTTTCTAAGGTGCACAGCCATAACCTTAGCAGATAACATCGTCTCCGAGATTTCAACTTGCTACTCTTTACCTGATATCATCAACCTCTTTTTTCACACCTGAAAAATTTTAGCAATTTCTTCTTGACCTTGAATTGTTAACTTCAGTTTGTTTCTCCCAAGCTCTCAATAATGTGATTATTTCAACTGAGTACAAAGATCATACTTTCAAATGAAGTCTCTCTAAAGTTGGATTCAATCAAATTTTACCACTAATGACGAATCTGATAGATTTACCTCACGACTGGCTCTTCTCTTTTGCTGAAAAGAAGCCAAATAAACTGGTCAAGATTGAATAAAGATAATGAAATCGAACTTTAAAGCGTCAAACATAAAAATGACAGTGAATAAAAACAACGAGCCAGATGGTGTAGGCAATGCCATCACTCACATTTGCTGGGGAATCAGCTGAAAATATCGAGTTAAGCAAATGCAGTGATTTTGTTTCTGTTGTTTATAGCATTCAATTATTTCAAAATAAACACTTCCTATGCCCAACTTTCTGATAATCTGGCATTGGTCAGTCTTTCCATGTTTTCATGATGAATACATACGAGCCTACTATAACACTAATCACCAGCCAGCGCTTCGCGAACGGATAGTCGGAGGAGGTGGCGAGTGATTTCAATGTTCGTCGCGCGGTGCTGAACAATCACCTATTCTCCTGCACCCAACAACTTATGGAATGTGGATGTCCTTAAAATTGCATGGAGACCTGCTCAAGTAATATCCTACGATGTTCAAGAAGAAGGCGAAAAAACGAATTGAACGTTAGAAGTACCACGATCCTCACAGCGAGAACTGTGCGCATCAGATAAAATGATAAAAAGCGAAAGCTAACGTTTCAATGGATTTCAGTTTCCTCACGAGCGTGAAATGGGCAGGTTTATTGTCATGTAGTCAACCTAATACAGTCATAACCAATCACTACCTGGAAAACCAGCTTCTTCAAACACTTCAGCGTCAACTATGAGCCTCCAACTGATTGATGAAAGGTAACCGAAGAAATATGACATAGGTGGAGAATGTTGTTTCTCTTTTTGAGTTAGAAATCAGCTCACGATATACTGTGAGACGGTTCCATTTCTGAGTTTCTTGAGCTCATTCAAAATTTTTGAAAGCTTTATGTAAAGTAGTCTTGGATTTCTGTCCGAAGATAGTGGATTTTACTTGAGAATTTTCTCGTTCAAGTTTTTGTGTCTGCATGTGTATATTTTGTTCGACTGTAAATTTTTTTCCTGATTGTTCTCTAGACGCAATGTGGCCTAACCTTTTCGTCAACGTATTTTCTTGACATGACTCTTTGTCTCTTCAAGTGTTGGACTTTCTATGAATCTCGGCATAGATAATTGATATGCGTAAATCTAGAAACCTTATCTTGATTAGCTGAAGCGAGGTTGGTGAAACAGCAGCAGTAATAGTTCGTCTGACGTTTCGGCAGCGCGTCCTCTTCAGAGCCTGGACGTATGTGATATTACACTATGATTTTTTTTATTAGCATGGTACCACATATGTCCAGGCTCTGAAGAAGGCGGGTCGGCGGAACGTTAGCCGACCTATTACTGCTACTGCTCTACGAACCACGTGTCAGCTATTCAAGATAAGTTTTCTCGATTTCTGCCTCTTTATCACAAGAACTAGGGCACAGCGATGGTTAAATTTTTGGCAATCACCGTCTCTACTATTTTAACGAAATTATATCCCTGGAGAATCTATACAAGTTTTCGTTACACATAGACGATTACACGAGCTTTGGTTAACTATAATCTGGGAGTTTTCAGGAATGTTTCAATCTGCGTACTACCCGATTCTGCTGCAGGAGAGCTGCTCTGGCCGCCCTGTTTAACCCTTTCGGGACTCTAGTGTCAGTACCATTTCTGATATATTGCTCTTATGTAGGCCTTTCTCGCTGGAAATTCTTCCCTCTCAAATATTTGGTAATCATTTGAAAGCGCAAATCTCAGTGATTTGCTCAGTCTATAAAACGTTCTTCTAATTCGTTGAAGCAGCAAGAACAGTACTATGTTTCCTAGTCAGTTTGTTTATTGCTCGCCTGAAATTTGTGAATGACTTTTCGCTGATTATCGCTAGTCCATTCCATAGCCCAGATCTCAGATATTTCAATGCCAAAATTCGTTTCCGAAAAGTTTACATAGAGCGCTGTTAGCACATTTCACACTCGAGTCAGCTCGTCGCTTCAACATCATAGACGGTTTCTTTGAAAGCGCGGAACAAAAGATAATTTGAGCTTATAAATCGATAGAAAAATCCTTTTATGATTCCAACACAAGAAAACCTTAAAATAATTCCTAATCGTAGAAAAAATTTCCTCAGTCAATGACGGAAATCGTACGCTTCTAGGTACTCTTCTAGTATGGCGGCCACTTGAGGCTTTCGGCAAAAGCCTATTCTTTGCTGTTCTCTAACAAATGTATGATTATCTGATAGCTTAAATCAGTTGAATTTCAAAGGTATAGGTTATTTCTCATATTGCTTGTTTTCAAAGCCGTACCAGTCAAAATGAGATTTTGTTTCAACCTTTGAAGATTTCTCGCCTGATAAAAGTTTTCTTATAACACAATTCGGACCATTAGATAGAGCAAATCTTTCTGATTGAAAAATGTGTTTGAGAACTTCTTAAAGCTCTGCAATTCGCACAAGAAAAGTAGGTTTGAAAGGCCTGAGTGTGAAACTCAATATTCTTTTCGGTTGTTACAAAGCTCGAAAGAGTCCTTTCCTGAAAGCCGAATTTATGATTATAATTGGAGAGATTTCTCATGTAAAGAGTAAGTTAATTCCAACAAAACTTTAATTCAGTGAGAAATCTTCGAATGAGAAACAAGGATCTTATTTTGACTGGTATGATGCCAAACATAATCTGTTTGAGAAATTAAACATGCCTTGAAGTTCACTTGATTTGAGCTATCGATAGACTACGGAACCGATTTGCAAAAGCAAAAAATACGTTTTTACCGAAGGCCTCGAGTGACGCCGCCATAATAGAACAGTACCCGCCTCTATATTAACGCTGCCTTTCAAGGTGTAGTTAAAATCGCTGCGCACAACGTCATTCGAGAGTCTGTCGATCTCGGTTATGTATTTGAAGATTTTTGCAACCTCTTCAGAAAAACTCATAGGTTTTTTTGCACTAAAATTGTGAAAGAGACTCTATTCTACTGTTCTTCCTATAAACTTTTTCTGCCTCGCATTGCGAAATAATCCTTTATGATGCTCAAACGACGGGCTAGCTGTCCAAGCGCGAATCGTAATTTCAATAAGGAAATCAGCATCAAAATCGTCGAGATTTGTGCTGTCGAATGACTATCAAAACTCCAGCGAAAAACAATCCACAGATCCAGCCGCGCAAATTAAGCAAACTAAGTGTAAAACATACTATTTTCGCTGCTACGACGCAGTAAGAAAAGCGATTATAATTGCGATACTCATCTCATCTAAACAAATCTCATTCAATCGCGCGCTAGACCCATGTTTCTGGTCCAAAATTGAAGAATGCGAACTCAGTTTCCGATCAATACTCTACCATAGGCATATCGTACACTTTACTGCCCAATGCAAGAGCCGATGGATAACTGTCACGATTTTTAAGCAGTCAGAGAATGTAGAGTTTACGCAAGAGAAACCGAAAAAAATGACTTCTGTTCCATGACTTTCGAACCACCTGCCCAAAATCAATTAATTTAAATCGAAAGCCAAGTAAGGAAAGCATACTGATTCATTACATTTTGTCCTACTCTTCAAACAGAAAAAGGTGTTTATGGAAAGCGCTTCGTGCAGCCTGCGTGTTGGCTGCAACAGCACATGCGCAAGAGAAGAGGAGAACGAAGAACTTTAGCATTTTCTAGGGCAAATAGCTATTTCCATTGGTTACGAAACAGCTGCTTTTCATGATATGTTCAGGGTAAAGATGAACTCCCAAACGGCGCAATCCAAACAATAGCAAGGTATGCATGGTAATCATTTATTGAGCCACGCATATCAGTGGTCCATTAAAGAGGGCTGACTTATAAATCCACGTGTTTCGATCTTGCGATCTCGTCAGTCGGGCAGTTACCCTTTCGAGTGTACAACGCTCTGTGTTCGGTGATATTTTCACTGGACATAGAGTGTAAAACGTTCGTCGTCGCTAACTCTTAGTGTGGGGACTGGAGCACCCACACAGGATTGGCAAAAGACGAGAAAGGGTAACTGCCCTACTGACGCGATCACGAGATCGAAACACGTGTATCGGGCTCTATAAGTCAGCCCTCTTTGATGAACCACCGCATAGCAAGGTACTTTTTAACTTGCTCTTCATCTCCGACGGAGTAGACGCGGCTATAGAGCGGCTCCCAAAAGGGCCTTACTGAAGAATTTGGTAGCAACAATTAAATTAATACCGTATTGAAAGTCTGCTGGTTTGTAACCGCTTGAAAGACAATCAAGGCATAGCACAACTAATATAACTTTGCCTAACAGTAGAGACGGTGACTGCAGGAGTTTGATTGTCGTTTTCCTCATTCTTGCGACATACACGGGATAATACGTTGGCAAAATGGTTAAATCATCTTGGTTTCCCGTAAAAGGACCTGGTTGGAAAACATGAAGTCCAACAAAACTCTCCACTACACATAAGTGCGGCGGAGAGACTTGAAGATAATTTTGGAGTAAATGTCACTGTTCTCGCGCAGGAATCTGAATTATCAGCGAGCAAAGTTTTGAAGAATCTGAATAAGTTCTAAAAGTGGAGTAATGTACCGCAAAAAGGAGCGTCTTTTCTTCACGCGAGACCTTGCGCCATACCTCAAGCTGATTTTTTTACCAGAGCGAGGCACATTTCTAACCCATCCAGAGTTGTGCATTGCTTGCCATTTATCAGAGGCTTATAACAAAAAAGTGAAATGTGTGAAAGCTCTTCTCTGTCCGAATGAACACTTGAGATTTTTTTTCTACTCTAGTCATGAAAGTGTTTCGCTGAGCAGAGTCCATGTCAATTCGATCGTTCTGGGCTTTGAAGAAGGCGAAACCGCCGAAAAGTCGGCTATTTGGTTATGAGTACTATAGTGAAATTTCGAATCCACTAATCAGTAAAAGAGAGAGCAGTAACAATATTCATTTATCTCTCTTAGGCAAAAAAAAAGAAACTGATCAACTCACGATCATCGTCCTCGAAACGCTCATCTGTAAACTTTATATGGAGTCATAAACATTGAGAAAACATAGTTATTTGTAATAAGCTCCAATTAACGACAAGAGAAATAAGGCTTCTGAGCGCAATCAGAGTTAACTTCATTTTCTTCGGCATTATTACGCAGGTGAGCACTACTACAAATAAATGTTCTTACGTTTTTCCGTCACAGTTTAGTAGTATGATTACTGTAGCTGATATCACAAGTAACGGCAACAGTGCAAGGTGGATCAACTTTTCTGCAATTCCTAAATATTTTTTAGCATCTTATTTTCTACGTCAACTGGATTGTGTATTGATATAACTCAAAAACTGAGTACTGTACAATGGTAGCATAATATGAAATCGATTAGATGATGAAAGACGAAGCGCTCTCAATTTCTCGAGCAAACATATTAGTGCTCCTATTCGGCCATGCAACACTAATACCAATTTGCCAATTTGCCAAGGAACAGCGATAATACTGTTGTTGTTGCTCAGGGTACGGGAGCGAACCAACGTCTTTTACTATTGTCAACAATGCGTTGTGGAAAAGAGTAATGGAGGGATATAGCGAAAAGGTTAGATGTGCAAGCCACAGATGTACTGAGATCCTCACAGTAGATTTGACAACGAATATTGCAAATAATAACAATGGCAGTGATAATAGTACTAATAATCTTACTATTACTGCTAGGATCATTTCCGTTATCGGGTAGGGATCGTTCAGAAAAAAATTTTCGTTGCACAAGGACTTTTGACTCATCTATTAGTAATCATTCAGAAACTTAAATCTCGAAATAGAAAAGCAATTTATTTCCAAGTAATGCCTATTTACAGTGCTATAGCGATCAAAATACTATTGTGTCTCATAAGCGTGACGCGCTATAATGTCTATGACGTTTTTATCACGCACAACAGGGTTTTTTACACTGCTGGTAACCACTCGATAGCGTAGTTTCGGCGAATCCAACACTGTGCTTGTTTTTTTGAAAAAACCGTTTTGATGCACCATGGCATGGAAAGCAAATCGGCCGGGTGTGTGGTGGATGTGGATCGATACGCGCGATCGATAGACCGTGCAGGTGCGATTTATATGTGGAGTGTGATTTTTGTTATTAGACAGAGAACCTCTCTGGTTTGGCAAAAAATCTGGATAAAATATACGATTCTGATGCTCGAAGATTTGCTTTACTCGTGCATACACTTTTCGTGTTTATGCTTGCTCTCCCTAGGTTTACCATAGTTTTAGGCTTAGCCTTAGTTTTGGTTTTAGTTGCGATTTTTTCGGCAATATATAGCGAAAATGAGAAGCCTAGGCACAGGAATAATAGAGCAGAGTTTCTCCTACAGTTTCAACACAAAACCTTATAATTCTTTGTGAAACAGGGGAAAGATTTCGATTAACTAACAAAAATCCTTTCGATTGTGCGACAACTACGCGCCATTCGTGCATGAGTAGCAGGGGAATTTGTTCCTAGGATAGCTCCATCTTAAGGCAAGTACAGGCAAGTTGTATACTAAATTGTTCGTAAGAAAATACACAATTGAATCATTTCAAAACGATGCAGTTTTAATTACTGCTGGTTGATAAATTCGCTGTTTAATGCTCCAGTGCCAGAACTTATCGAACGACTCAATATTACTAATAATAATAGTTATGAGCAGATTTCTGTTCCGTTTATAGATGGGTGTTATGAAGAAGTAATATCTCACCGATAACTCTTTCAGCCATCTTCTGCCGCGTTTTATAAGTAAATGATTTACCATACTCTCCATTGCTTTTAAGTAAAATAATGATAAAAATAGAGTCTGATTTTCGTTTACACATTATGATATGCAATGAAAATCAAGTC